>CAJQUW010003554.1:0-27500 GCA_907163375.1 Prostheceraeus crozeri
TTACTTATTTCCTCATTCGTTTTTTCTTTTTTGTTTGTTCTCTTTCTTTTTTGGAGCTTCTTTCATTCCTTTTCTCTCTTTCTCTTCCTCATTCTCTTCTTTGTTTCTTTTGGTTTTTCCCTTTCCTTTGTCATTGTCCTCTTTTCTCTCTATCTCCATATCTCTTTTCATTCTTACTGTTCCCTATCTTTTTTCTTCTTCGCTGTGTCTCTTTCTTTGTCCTATTTTGGGGTTTATTGTTTATCTTATTCGCGCTCCTCTTTGTTTTTCCTCACTACTTTCTGTTGTCTTTAATCTATCTCTTCGTTTCTTCCTTGTTCCACCTTGTTGTTTCTTTTGTACTCTGTTTTGTTTTTTTTTTTCTGTCTCGTTTTCTACTTTCCTTTTTGTCTCTCTCACTGTTTTCCCTCTCCTTTTTTTCCAACTTTCCTGTTGTGTCTCTTACTTCCTTAAACTTTTTCTTCCCTCTACTTTTTAATTTTCTTTCCCGTTTCCACTCTCTTTTCTCCCTTTTCTCTTTTCTCTTCTTTCGTGTCCTTGTATTTCTCTTCTTTTTCTTTCTTTTCCCTGTTTTCTTTCGTTTTCTTGTTCTTTTCTTTCTTTTTCTTTTTCTTCTCTTTCCTTTTATTTGTTTCTCTTTTTCTTGTTCCTCTCCCTTTTGTCTTTCCTTCTTCTTTTCTCTCTTAGTTTTTTTCCCCTCTTTTTTCTTGCCGTTTCTTTTTCTTTTCCTTCTTCCTTTTTTTCCCTGTTTTTCTTTTCTTTTTCTTCTTTCCTTTCTTTTTCTTCATTTTCCGTTACTTCCTTCTTTTTTTTTCCTTTTTCTTTTCCTTTTTGTTTTTCCGCTTTTCCTGCATTTCTTTTCCTTCTTCTTTTCTCTATCGCTTTTCTCTCCTTGCTTGTCTCTTCTCTCTCTTTTCTCCTTTTTTTTTTTCCTTTCTTTTCTTTATTTTCTTTTTTTTCTTTTCCTTTTCTTTTCTTTTTCTTTTTCCCTTCTTTTTTTCCTTTTCTTCTTCTCTTCTTTTTTCACTTTCTTTCTTTTTTTCTTCCTTTTTACTCTTATCTTTTCCTCCTTCTTTCCTTTCTTTTCCCCTTTTCTCTTCTTACTTTCTTCCTTTTCTCTTATCTTCGCTCTGCTTCTCTTACTTTTTCGTTCTCTTTCTGCTCCTTTCTTCTTCTTTTCTTGTTTTTTTCTTATCTTCTTTTCCTTCTTCCTCTTTTCTTTTCTCCTTTTTCTAGTGTTCTCTCTTTTCCTTCCCTACTTTCTCCTCTTTTCTCTCTTCCCTTTCTCTTCTTTTCTTCTTTCTTTCTTCTTT
The DNA here is from genome assembly GCA_907163375.1 of Prostheceraeus crozeri. Taxonomy (NCBI): domain Eukaryota; kingdom Metazoa; phylum Platyhelminthes; order Polycladida; family Euryleptidae; genus Prostheceraeus; species Prostheceraeus crozeri. Next base: position 1,314 of record CAJQUW010003554.1, read on the forward strand.
TTTCCTTTTCACTTTTTATCCTTTTCCCTCATCTTCTTTATCCTCTCTTCCTTCTTTCTTTTCCTCTTTCTTCTTTTTAGCTTCTTCTTTTTCTTCCTTCTCTTTCCTTATTCTTCTTTATCTTTCTCTTCTCTCTCTCTTTCCTTTTTTCTTCTCTCTTTTTTCTTTTCCCTCCTCTTTTCTCTTGTCTCTCTTCCTCGTTTTCGTGTCTGTCTTCTTTCTCTCTCTCCTTCCTTCCGCTGTCTCTGTTCCCCTTTCTGGTTTTCCTTTTCCTCTAACATGTTCTTTTTCTTTCTTTGTCTGTCTTTCTCTCATCTTCTTGTAGTTTTCTTGTCCCTCCCCTCTTTCCTACTCTTTCTCTCTTTCTTTTACTTCTCTAAATCATTCTCGCTCGCTTGTTCCTTCTTGCTTATCTTCATTTTGCTCTTCTGATTTCGCTTGTGTCCTCCTTCTTCGTTCTCGCTCTGTGGTGTCTTCTCTCTACCCAATGTGTGTTCCTCATCTTTCTCCTTCTTCTCTTTTCCTATTTCCCCCCACCTCTCTTACCATTTCCTAATATTTTCGTCGTCTTTCTTCTTCCTTCTTTTCTGTTTCCTCGATAATTCTTGTTCTTTCTATCCTATCTTTTTCTCCGTTCTCTCTTCGCTTGTTACCTCTCTTTCTATCTACTTTTTCTCTTCTTCTTTCTCCTTTCCTGTCTCTTTTTTCTTTCCTTCTATCTTCCCGTCTTCTCCCCTTCTTCATACATTCCTCTTTCTCTCTTTCTCTCCTTTCTTCTTTCTCTTTTCTTCTTTCTTTTCTCTCTCCCATCTTTTTCTTTTCTTTCCTCTGAAACCTTTTTTCTTTTCTTCTTTCTTTCTCCTCTCTTTTCTTTTTCTCTTCTTCCTTTCCTTACTTTCACTTTTCTTTTCTTTTTCTTTCTTTTCTATCTCTTCTTTCTTTTCTAAATCCAAACTCTTTTCTCTATTCCTTTTCTCTATTTTCTTTTTCTTCTTTGCTATGCTTAGCTCATTCTAATTCCTTACTTTCTTCCGTCTCCTTTTCCTCTTTTACTTACTTTTTTTTTCTCTTCTATTTGCTTCTTTTTCTTTTCTTTCTCTGCTTTCTGCTTCTCTTTCTTTCTCTTTTCTCCTTTTTTCCTCTTCTCTTTTCTTTCTTTCTTCTCTTTTTTCTTTATTTCTATCTTTCTTTCTTTTTCTCTCTTCTATCTATCTTCTTTTCCACTTTTCTTCTTTCTCTTATTTTCTTTTCTGCTTTTCTTTTCCTTTCTTTCTCTCTTCTCCTTCTTTTTGACTTTCGCTCTTTCTTTTCTTTTCTTCTTTTTCTTCTTTCTTTTCTCTTCTCTTTCTTTCTCTTTTCCCGTTTTCTCCTTTTTCTATCTTATTTCTTTTTTCTTTTCTTTTTTCTCTTTCTTTCTCTCTTCTCTCCTCTTTTCTTTCTTCTTCACTTTTTCTTCTTCTTTCCTTTCTTTAACCCCTTTTTCTTTTTCCCTCTTATTCTCTCTCTTTCTTTTTCTCTTTCTCTTTTTTCTCTTTTAGCTTGTTCTTCTTCTTTCACATTTACTCTCTTTTCTCCTTTTCTCTCTTACTTTCTGCTTTCTTTCTTCTTTCTTTACTATCTCCCCTTGTTTCTTTTTCTTCTTCTCTTCTTTTCTTTCTTTCTTCTTCTTTTTTCTTTTTTTTTTTTTTCTTTTCTTTCTTTCTTTTTTTTCATTTCCTTTCTTTTCTTTTCTTTTCCTTCTTTTCTTTACTTTTTTCTTCTCCTTTCTTCTTTCTCGTCTAGCTTTCTTTTCTTTTTCCTCGTCCTTTCTTTTTTTTCTTTTCTCTCTTTTCTCCTTTTCCCTTCTTCTTTTTTTCTCACATACACATAAAAACCTCTTTTCTCTTTCTTTCTTTCTCTTTCTTTTCTTCTTTCTTTTCTCTCTTTCCCCACTTCATCTTTTTTCTTTTCTTCTTTCTCTCTTCTTTTGCTTCTATTTTCTCTTACTCCTTCTCCTTTTCTCTTCTTCCATTTACTTTCTCTTTTCTTCTTTTCTTTTCTCTTTTCTTTCTTTACCTTTTCCTCTTTTCTACTTCCTTTCTTCTGGCACTTTTTCCTCTTTTCTCCTCCTCGTTTTTCTTCTTTTCTATCTCTCTCTTCACAAACAAAAACCAGAATCCCTTTTCTTTTTCTTTCTCTTATTCGCATAAATCTTTTCTTCTTCTCTTCTCCGCTGCTTCTTTGGCTCTTTCTTCCTTTTTCTTTCTCTTTTCTTTTCTTCTTCCTACGACTTTTCTTCCTCTTTTCTTCCCCACTTTTTCTATTTCTTTTTCTTTTTCTTTCTTTCTTTTCTTGTTACTTCTTTTTCTCCTTTTAACTAAAAATACCTCTTTTTCTCTTTGCTTTCTTCTCTCTTCTTTTCTTTTCTTTACTACTTTCTGCTCTTTTCTTTCTCCTAATTTTTCTTCTTCTTTCTTTCTTTCTTTTTCCCTTTTAACCTCTTCCTTTTTCTCTCCTTGCTTTTTCTTTTTCTTTTTCCTCTTTCTTTCGCTTCACTTACTATCCTTGTTTCTTCTTTTTTTCCCTCTCTTTTTATCTTCTTTCTTTCTTCTATTCTACCTTTCCATCTTCTCTCTACTCTTTTTCTTTCTCTTCTTTTTTCCTTCTTTCTTTCTGTCTTTCTCTCTTTTTTCTTTTCTTTTTTCTCTCTCTTCTTTTTCTTCTCTTTTTTTTACTTTCTCTCTTTTTTTCTTTTTCTTTCGCCTTTTCTTTCTTTTCGCTCTTTCTTTCTCTTTCTTTCGCTTTCTACTCTTCATTTCTTGTTCTACTCTCTCTTTTTCTAATTCTCTTCTTCCTATTTTCTTTTTTTTTTACTGTTCTTTCTTTCTTTTCCTTCTTCCTTTTCTTTTGTCTTTTCTTTTTTCTTTTTCTTCTTTTTCTTTCTTTTCCTTTAACTTTCATTTTTCTTTGCTCTCTTTTCTTTCTTCTCTTCCCTCACCAACATTAAACTTTCACATCCTTTCTCTCCTTTTCCATTCTTCTTTTTTTTCTTTTCTTTCCCTCTTTCTTCTTCTTCTTCGACCCCCATCCTTTTCTCTTTCTCTTTCTTCTTTTTCTTCTTTTCTTCTTTTCTTTTCTCTTCTTCTTTTCTCTCTGCTCTTTTTTCCTAATTCCTCTTTTTCTATTGTCTTTTTTTTTTTATTCTGTTTCTTTTACCTTTTTCCCTCTATTTTTCTTCTTCTTCTTTCTTTTCATTTCTTTTTAACTCGCTTCGATTTCTTTTTCTTTCTTTTTTCTTTTCTTCCTTCTTTCTTTTTCCTCCTAGCTTCCGTTTCTTTCTTTTTGACGCTGTGCTCTGTCTTCTTTCTTCTTTTATCTTTTTTCTCTGCTCTTTTCTTTCTTTTTTTTTCTTTTCTTTTTTTTTTATTTTTTTTTGTATTTTTTATTTTTTTTTTTTATGTCTTTCTTTTCTGTTTTTTTTCTTTTTTTTTTTCTTGTTTTTTTTATTCCTTCTTTTTTTTTTTTTTTTTTTTTTTTTTTCTTTTTCTTACTTTTTTTTATTTTTTTTCTTGTTTTCTTTTTTGTTTTCTTTTTTTGTTTTTGTTTTATTTTTTTATTCTTTTTTTTTGTTTTTTTCTTTGCCTTTTTTTTTTTTTTTTTTCTTTTATTTTTTTCTTTTTTTTTATTTTTTGTTTTTTGTTTTTTTGTTTTTTTTTTCTTTTTTTTTTTCTTTTATTGTTTTTCTTTTTTTTTTTTTCTTTTCTTTTTTTAGTATTTTTTTCTTTTATCTATTTTTTTTATATTTCTTTTTCTTTTTTGTATTTTTTTTTTTTTTCTTTTTATTTTTTTTTTTTTTTCTTTTTTTTTGTTCGATTGTTTTTTTTGATTTTTTTTATTTATTTTTTTTCTTTTTTTATTTTTTTTTTTCTTTTTCTTTTCTCTTTTTTTTTTTTTTTTTTTCTAACTTTAACGTCTTTATTCCCTAACGTTCCTTTTTTAACTTTCTATATATTCCTTTATTCTTAGTTTTTCACTTGTTTTTGTCTCTAGGTTTTTTTTTTTTTCTTTTTTATTCTTCTCATTATTTCCTTTATTTTAACCTTTTTTTTTTTCTGTCTTTTTCTTTCCTCAACTTTTTTCTAACTTTTTCATTTTTTATTCTTTTTCCTCTTTTCTTCTTTTTAACTTCTCCTTTCTCTTTTTTCCTAAACTTTTTCTCCTTTTTCTTTTTACTTTTTATTTCTTATCATTTATTTAAATAACTTTTCTCAACTTTTTTTCTAACTTGTATTTTTTCTTTTTCAATCTCCTATCCTTTTTTTTTTATATTGATTTTATTTATTTCTTTTATTTATTCTCTTTCTTTTAACTTTCCTTTTACATCTTGATCTAACTTTTTTCTTTTATTCTATCTTTCTTATTTTAACTTTCTTTTAACTTTTTTTTTTTTTCTCTTTTTTCAACTTTTTTTTTTCTTTCATTTTCTTTTTTCTTTTCGATTATTTTCTTATTCACTTTTTCTTTTTATTTTTTTTATCCAATTTCTTACTTTTTCCAAATTTAACTTTCCTATTCTCTTTTATATTTTTTTTTTACTTTCTTTCTCATCTTCATTTCCCAAGATTGTTTTTTAGTGTTTCTAACTTTTTTCTTCTATTCTCTTTCTCTAGACTTCTTTCTTTTGAACTTTCTATTTTCGAGCTTTTTTCTCTCTAGTCTCTAGTTCATCTAATTCTTTCTTTTCTCGTCTTTCACATAGAATCTTTTCTATATCTTTCTTCCTTTTCTTTCCAATTTCCTTCCTAACTATATTAACATTTCAGATTAACTTTCTATTTTTCAGATTTCTTCTCCATTTCTATAAGATTCGTTCTTCTTTTTTTTCTTCTCTTCATTTAACTTCTTAACTTCTTCTTCTTATAACTTTTTCTTTATCTTTTTCAATTTTTCTTTATATCTCAATATTTCTTCTATTTTCAATTCTGTACTCTTCAACTCATTCTTTCTTTTTTCTATTCTTTTTTGTTCTGAATTCTCCGCTCTTTCTAATTCCTTACTTCTCCTTATTCGTATCTCTATCTCTTCTCTCCTAAATATTTCTTTCTTCTAGATTTCTTCTAGATTCTAGATTCTCTATCTAATTCACTATCTTCTAACTCTCAATCTAGAATTCTTCTAGATTTTTTCATTCTAGATTTCTTTCTATTCTCTTTCTTTACTCCTTCTATTTCTTTCATATCTAGATATTCTTCTTTATACTTTCTTACTCATTCTTAGTATTCTATAGAATTCCTTCATTCTGGATTTCATTCTTTCTTTAGATTCATCCCCATTATTGTCCATTTTTCTTTCCCAGATCTTTTTAATCTTCTGGATCTCATTTTTTTTTTTCTCTTTCTCTTTTCTATTTGTACTCCCTTTTTCTTCTTTTCGAAGCTTTCTTCTATGTCATTCTTTTCAGATCCCTTTCCCTTTTTTCTTCTAATTCCTTCTATTTTTTCTTCTAATTCTCTTCTATTCATTCTATCTTTTTTCTCTTCTTCTTTCCTAATTTCATTCTTTTTTCTTCTATTCTTTTCTTCTATTCTTCTTCTAGATTCTTCTTTTCTTTTACTTTTCAGATTCTATTCCCCTATCCCTCTTCTTCGATTCTGATTCTTTTCACTTCTTTTTCTAGATTCTTTTACTTTTTAGATTCTCTATTTTTGATTTTAGATTTCTCATTCTCTTCTTTTCGCCTGAGATTTCACCTTCCGTCTATTTTCTTTTCTTTTTATTCTCTTTGTTCTTAGGATTTCCTATAGATTCTCTTTCTTTTTCATCTATATATTTCTTTTCTGATATCTTTCTTCTCTCCTTTCTTCATCACACATTTCTTTTCTTTCTTCTAGATTCTTTTCTAGATTATTCCACTTTCTTCTATCTTGCTCTTTCTAGATTTTCTTCGAATTTTTTCTATTCTTCCTCCCCCCTCTTTTCACCTACCTAATATAGACCTTTTTCATCTTTTTAAGATGTTCTTCTTAGATTTTCTATTCTATTCTTCTATTCTACATTTTTTTTTCTAGATTCTTCTTTCTTTCAGATCCTCTTCTTCTTTCTGTCTCCTTTCGGTACGATTTTCTTTTCTTCTCATGTTTATTTCTATTCTTTTTCTCTCTTTTCTATTCTTCTAGATTTTCCCCGTTTTCTATTCTTCTTTTTCTTCCATTCCTTTCTTTTTTTCCATTTTTTTCTTTAATTTCTTCTATTCTATCTTTCCTCTTTCATTCTCTTCTTCTAATTCTTCTCAATCTCCCAAAAACTAAAATGGCGTCTCACATCTAAACAAGACAGATAAGACAAGCCATTCTTTCAGTAATTCTATTCTTTTCCCTTCTCTTTCTATTCTTTTCATTATTTCTTTTCTGTTCTTAATTTCTCCTTTTTCTTCTCTTATTCTAAGATTAGATCTCTTAGATTCTTTCTTTTCTCTTCTCATTCTTCGTAGATTCTTTTCTTCACTCACCTTCCATATCTAATTCTTTTACTCTTCTTTTCTCTTTTCTAGATTCTTTCTATACTCTTTCTTTTGTCATTTTTTCTTTCTTCTCTATTCCTTCTCTCTAAATTCCTTCTCTACTATTAATCTATTTTATCTTCTCTTTCTTTCCACGTATAGTTCGTTTCCCCTTTCTTATTTTTTTGCTTTCCCCTTTTTTTTTTCCCTTTTCCCCTTATTATTCCCTTCCTTTATCTTCCCTTTCTTCCTTTTTTTCCTGTATTTGTTTTTTCTTATTCTTTTCTTCCCTTCTTTAATTTCCCCTTTATATTTCCCCCCTTTTTTTTTTTTGATTTTTTTTATTCTTCCTTTTTCATTTTATTTTCTTTCTTCTCTTTTTTTTCTTTCTTTCCCTCCCTTTTTCTTTTCTTTTCTTCTCTTTTTTTCTCTTCCCCCCTATTTCCTCTTTTTCCCATATTATTGCCTCTTTGACACTTTCACCCTTTTTTTTCTTCTCCTCGTTTCTTTCTTCTCCTTTTCCTCCTTTTCATTCTTTCCTCTATTCATTTATTATTTTTTCCTCCTTTCCCTTATTTTTTTTTCTTTTATTTTTCCATTTCCACCTTCTTTTTGTTTCTTTCCATTTTCTTTCCCTTCTTTTTTTTTTTTTTTTTTTTTTTTCTTTTCATTTTTTTGGTTTTTTATTTTGTTTCATTTTTTTTTTTTTTTTTTTTTTTTTCTTTTTTTTTTTTTTTTTTTCTTATTTCTTTTCTATTTGTTTTTTTTTTACTTTTTTTTTTTTTTTGTATTTTTTTGATTCTTTTTTTTTTTTTTACTTTTTGTTTTTTTTTTTATTCTTTTTTTTCTCTTTAACTAAGCTGCGAGGATATGCCTAACTCCGAAAAACTTTACTTTTTTTTACCTTGTCTTTTTCTTTTACTTTTCGCTTATTTTTTTTTTCTTTTTTTTTTTTTTTTTTTTTTTTTTTGTTCTTTTTTTTTTTTTTTAACTTTTTCCTTTTTTTTTTCCTTTTTTTTTTTTTTTCCTTTTTTTTTTTTTTTCTTTCTTTTTTTTTTTTTTTCATTTTCTTTTTTCCATATTTTTTTGTTTTTTTTAAACTTTTTTCCTGTTTTTTTTTTTTTTTTTTCTTGTTTTTTTTTTTTTTTTCTTTTTTTTTTTTTTTTTTTTCTTTTTTTTTTTTTTTTTAGATTGTTTTTCACTTTTTTTTTTTTGGTTTTTCCCTTTTTCGCTCTTTTTTTTTTTTTTTTCCTTTTTTTTTTTTTTTTTTTTTTTTTTTTACTTTTTCCTTTTCGTAAACTTTTTTTTTTCCCATCTTTTTTCTTTTTACTAAATATTTCGTTTCCTAATTTTCTTTTTTTCTTTTTTTTTCATTTTTCTTTTTTTTCTTTTTTCTACTTTTTTCTTTTTTTTTTTTTTTTTCTTTTCTTTCGGCTTTTTATTTTTCTTTTTCTTTTTATTACTTTCTTTTTTTTTTTTTTTCTTTTTTTTTTCTTTTCACTTTCTTTTTTTTATTTTTTTTACCTTTTTTTTCGTTTTTCGCTCTTGGCTTTTTCGCTTTTTATCCCCCTTTTTATATTCTTTTTTCTAGGATTTTTCTTTTTCCCTTTCCTGGTTTTCCTTCTTTTTCTTTCATTTTTTTTTTTCAGTTCTTTTTTTTTCTCCGTCCTTTCTTCTTTTTACCTTCCTTTTTCCTTTTTTTTTTTCTTTTCATTGTTTTTTTTTTTATTTTTCCTTTTTTTTCCTTTTTCCTTTTTTCCGTTCTTTTCTTTTTTTTTTCCTTTTTATGTTTTTTTTCTCTCCCTTTTTTTCCTTGGCTTTATGTGTTTGTATTTTTCTTTTTTTTCCTTTTTTTTCCGTAACCCACTCCTTTCACCTTTTTACTATTTTATTTTTTTTTTATTTCCTTTATTTCACCCTTTCTTTTCGTCCCTTATTTATCTTCCATTTTCCTTTCCTATTATCCTTTTCCTATTACTTTCTTTCCCCTTTCTTTGTTTCTTTTCTTTTTCTTCTTTTTATTTTTTTTTTTCTTCCCTCGTTCTTTCTTCTCTTTTTTTTCGGTTTTTTTTCTTCCCTTTTGTTTTCTTTTTCTGTTTTTTCACCTTTTCTCTTTTTTATGCTTTTTGTTTTCCTTTTCTTTGTTTCCCGTTCTTTCCCTTTTCTTTTCACTGCCCTTTTCGTTTCTGTCTGCTCTCCTCTTACCGCGTCTCCTCTTACTTTTTTTTTCCTTATTTTCTTCTTTCCCCCCTGTATTTCCTCTCTCCCCCCTTCGTTTTTTTCCCCGTTTTCTCTTTTCTTTTTCCGTTTTTTCTTTTTCCCTTTTTTCCTCCCCTTTTCTTTTTTCTTTTTTGCTTTCTACTTGTACGGAGGTTCGTTCTTTCATTTATTTTCTCTTTCTTGTTATTGGTATATTGTATGTATTGATTGGGATAGGGTAGAGGAGACAGGGTAGGCAGAAGGGAGAAGAGAAGGGAGCTGACGAGAGAGAGAAGAGAGATAGGTTAGGAGGAAGGGACGAGGAAGTCAGAAGTTGGTAGAAGTAGGCGAGGAGAAGAGCGGGAGAGGAGGAGAAGTGGGGGAGAGTCTCACGGAGAGAGGCGGTAGGAGAGGAAGTAGAGAGGAGAGGAGGAGATCGATAGGATGGAGAGGAGGAGGAGAGGAGGAGAGGGAGAGAGCGGAGGAGAGGAGAGAGGAGAGAGGGAGGAGAGGAGGAGAGAGGAGAGAGGAGGAGGAGGAAGAGAGGGGAGGAGAGAGGGAGGAGGAGGAGAGGAGGGAGGAGGAGAGGAGGGAGAGAGGGAGAGGAGGGAGGAGAGAGAGGAGGGAGAGGAGGTAGAGGGGAGATGGAGGAGGAGAGAGAAGAGGAGAGGAGAGGGAGGAGGAGAGGAGGGAGAGAGGGAGGAGGGAGGGAGGAGGAGTTGAGGAGAGAGGAGAGGGAGAGAGGAGAGGAGGGAGAGGAGAGGAGGAAGAGGGAGGAGAGGGAGGAGGAGGTGTGAGGAGGGGAGAGGAGAGGAGAGGAAGAGAAGAGAGGGAGGAGAGAGGGAGAAGAGGAGAGGGAGGAGAGGAGGAGAGAGAGGGAGAAGGAGGGAGAGGGGAGGAGAGAGGAGGAGAGGAGAGGGGAGGAGAGAGGGAGAGGAGAGAGGAGGAGGAGAGGAGAGGATGAGGGAGAGGAGGAGAGGAGAGTGGAGAGGAGAGGGAGAGGAGAGGGAGAGAGGAGGGAGAGAGAGGAGGAGAGGAGAGGAGGAGAGAGGGAGAGAGGAGGAGAGAGAGGAGGGAGAGGAGGGAGGAGAGAGGAGAGGGAGAGAGGAGAGAGAGAGGGAGGAGAGGAGAGGAGGAGGGAGAGAGAGGAGAGGAGGAGGAGAGAGGAGGAGAGAGGAGAGGGAGAGAGGGAGGAGAGAGAGGAGAGGAGTGGAGAGAGGGAGGGAGGAGGAGAGGAGAGGAGAGAGGGTAGGGAGAGGAGGAGGAGGAGAGAGGAGGGAGAGGAGGAGAGGAGAGGAGGAGAGGAGAGGAGGAGAGGAGAGGAGAGGAGGAGAGGAGAGGAGAAGAGAAGAGAAGAGGAGAAGAGGAGGAGAGGAGAGGAGGAGAGGAGAGGAGGAGGAGAGGAGGAGAGGAGGAGAGGAGGAGAGGAGAGCAGGAGGGGAGGAGAGGAGGAGAGAGAGAGGGAGAGAGGAGAGGAGAGGAGAGAGAGGGAGAGGAGGAGAGAGAGGGAGAGAGGAGAGGAGGAGAGAGGAGGGAGGAGAGAGGAGAGAGGAGGAGAGGGAGGAGGAGAGGAGAGAGGGAGAGGAGAGGAGGAGGGAGAGGAGGAGAGGGAGGAGAGGAGGAGAGAGAGGAGAGGGAGGAGAGGAGAGGAGGAGAGGAGAGAGAAGAGAGTAGAGAGAGGAGAGAGGAGAGGAGGAGGAGAGGAGAGGAGGAGAGGGAGGAGAGAGAGGAGAGAGGAGGAGAGAGAGAGGGAGAGAGAGAGGAGGAGAGGGAGGAGGGAGAGAGGAGAGAGGGAGAGGAGAGAGGAGAGAGAGGAGAGGAGAGGGAGAGAGAGGGAGGAGGAGAGAGGGAGGAGGAGAGAGAGAGGAGGAGAGAGGGAGAGAGAGGGAGAGAGAGGAGAGGAGGGAGAGAGGAGAGGGAGAGGAGGAGAGAGAGGAGGGAGGAGAGAGAGGAGAGGAGGAGAGAGAGGAGGGAGAGAGAGAGGAGAGAGGGAGAGAGAGGAGAGGGAGAGAGAGGAGAGGAGGAGAGGAGAGGAGAGGAGGAGAGGAGAGAGGAGAGAGGAGGAGAGAGAGGAGGAGAGAGGAGAGGGAGAGAGAGGGAGAGAGAGGGATGAGGAGGAGAGGAGAGGAGGAGAGAGGAGAGGGAGAGAGGAGGAGAGAGGGAGAGAGGAGGAGGGAGAGGGAGGAGGAGAGAGGAGAGGAGAGGAGGAGTGGAGAGAGGAGAGAGAGAGGAGGAGGAGAGAGAGGAGGAGAGAGAGGAGAGGAGAGAGAGAGGGAGAGAGAGGAGAGAGAGGAGAGAGAGGGAGAGAGGAGAGGAGGAGAGAGGATGAGGAGAGGGAGAGAGAGAGAGGAGGAGAGAGGATGGAGGAGAGAGGTGAGGAGAGGAGAGGAGAGGAAAGGAGAGGAAAGGAGGAGAGGAGAAGCGGAGAAGAGGAGGAGGGGAGAAGAGAGGAGGAGAGGAGGAGAGGAGAGGTAAGGAGAGGAGAGGAGAGGAGGAGGGGAGAAGAGAGGAGAAGAGGAGAAGAGGAGGAGGGGAGGAGAGGAGGGGAGAAGAGGAGAGAGAGGGAGAGAGAGGAGAGAGAGGAGGAGGGAGGAGAGAGTGAGAGGAGAGAGGAGGAGAGAGGGAGGAGAGAGGAGGAGAGGAGAGGAGAGGAGGAGAGGAGATGAGGAGGAGAGGAGAGAGGAGGAGAGAGAGGAGAGGGAGAGGAGAGGAGAGAGAGAGGAGGGAGAGGAGAGAGGAGGAGAGGAGGAGGATGAGAGGGAGAGGAGAGGAGAGGAGAGAGGAGGGAGGAGAGAGGAGAGAGGAGAGAGAGAGGGAGAGAGGGAGGAGGGAGGAGAGAGGGAGAGAGAGGAGAGGGAGAGGAGAGGAGGGAGAGAGGAGAGAGAGAGGAGAGGAGGAGAGGGAGAGAGGAGAGAGAGAGGAGAGGAGAGAGAGGAGAGAGGAGAGGAGAGAGGAGGAGAGGAGGGAGAGAGGAGAGAGAGGGAGAGAGGAGAGAGGGAGAGAGGAGGAGAGAGAGGAGAGAGGAGAGGAGAGAGGAGAGAGAGAGGAGAGAGGAGGAGGAGGAGAGATGAGAGGAGAGAGAGATGAGGAGAGGGAGAGAGGAGAGGGAGAGGAGAGAGAGAGAGGAGGGAGAGAGGGAGAGGAGAGAGGAGAGAGAGGAGAGAGGAGAGGAGAGAGGAGGAGAGAGGAGAGAGAGAGGAGAGGAGAGGAGAGAGGAGAGAGAGGAGGAGAGAGGAGAGAGGAGAGAGAGGAGAGAGAGGGAGAGAGAGGAGAGAAGGAGAGGAGAGAGGAGGAGAGAGAGGAGAGGAGAGGAGAGAGGAGGAGAGAGAGAGAGGAGGAGGAGAGGAGAGGAGAGAGGAGAGGAGGAGAGGAGAAGAGGAGGAGAGGAGAGGAGGAGAGGAGAGGAGAGGAGGAGAGGAGAGGAGAAGAGGAGAAGAGGAGGAGGGGAGAAGAGGAGGAGAGGAGGAGAGGAGGAGAGGAGAGGAGGAGGGGAGAAGAGGGGAGGAGAGGAGGAGAGGAGAAGAGGAGAAGAGGAGGAGAGGAGAGGAGGGGAGAAGAGAGGAGAGGAGGAGAGAGATGAGAGAAGAGAGAGGAGAGAGAAGAGAGAAGAGAGAGGAGAGAGGAGAGAGAGGAGAGGAGAGGAGAGGAGAGAGGAGGAGAGAGGAGAGAGGAGGAGAGAGGATAGAGAGAGGAGGAGAGAGGAGAGGAGGAGAGAGAGGAGGAAGAGGAGAGAGGAGGAGGAGGAGAGGGAGAGAGAGGAGGAGAGGGGAGGAGAGAGGAGAGAGGAGAGAGGAGAGAGGAGGGAGGAGAGAGGAGAGACGAGAGAGGAGAGAGGAGAGAGGAGAGAGGAGAGAGGAGAGAGAGGAGAGGAGAGAGAGGAGAGAGAGGAGAGGAGAGGAGGAGAGAGAGAGGAGAGAGGGAGGAGAGAGGAGAGGGAGAGAGAGAGGAGAGAGGAGAGAGGAGAGGGAGAGAGGAGGAGGGAGAGAGGAGTGAGAGGAGAGAGGAGGAGGAGGAGAGAGAGAGGAGAGAGGAGGAGAGAGGAGGAGAGGAGAGGAGAGAGGAGAGAGGAGGGAGGAGGGAGAGAGGAGAGAGAGGAGAGAGGAGAGAGAGGAGGAGAGAGGAGAGAGAGGGAGGAGAGGAGAGGAGAGAGGAGGAGGAGAGAGGAGGAGGAGAGAGGAGAGAGGAGAGGAGAGGAGAGAGGAGAGGAGAGAGGAGAGGCGAGAGGAGAGGAGAGGAGAGAGAGGAGAGGAGAGGAGAGAGGAGGAGAGAGAGGAGGAGGAGAGAGGAGAGAGGAGGAGAGAGAGAGGAGAGAGGGGGAGAGGAGGAGAGAGAGGAGGAGAGAGGAGAGGAGAGAGGGAGAGAGGAGAGAGGAGGAGAGGAGAGAGAGGGAGAGAGGAGAGGAGAGGAGGAGGAGAGAGAGGAGAGGAGAGGAGAGAGGAGAGGAGAGAGGAGAGGAGAGGAGGAGAGAGCGAGGAGAGAGAGTGAGGAGAGAGAGTGAGGAGAGAGAGAGAGGAGAGAGAGGGAGGAGAGAGAGGAGAGAGGAGGAGAGAGAGAGAGGAGAGGAGAGAGAGGAGGAGAGGGAGTGAGAGGGAGGAGAGAGGAGAGAGGGAGGAGGAGAGAGGAGGGAAGAGAGAGGAGAGAGAGGAGAGGGAGAGGAGAGAGAGGAGGAGAGAGGGAGGAGGAGAGAGAGAGAGGAGGAGGGAGAGGAGAGAGGAGGAGAGGAGGAGGGAGAGGAGAGGAGAGAGAGGAGAGAGGAGAGAGGAGAGAGGGAGAGGAGGAGAGGAGAGGAGGAGAGAGGAGAGGGAGGAGAGAGGAGAGGAGGGAGAGAGGAGGAGAGGAGAGAGGAGGAGGAGAGAGAGGGAGAGAGAGGAGAGGAGGAGAGGAGGGAGAGAGGAGAGGAGGAGAGGGGAGAGGAGAGGGGAGAGGAGGAGGGAGGAGAGGAGGAGAGGAGGAGAGAGAGGGAGAGGAGGAGGGAGAGAGGGAGAGGGAGAGGAGGAGGAGAGGAGAGGAGAGGAGGAGAGAGGAGGAGAGGAGGGAGAGAGGAGAGAGGAGGAGAGAGGAGAGTAGGAGAGGAGAGGAGAGAGGGAGAGAGGAGAGAGTGAGGAGAGGAGTGAGGAGAGGGAGGGAGGGAGAGAGGAGAGAGGAGGAGAGGAGAGAGAGGGAGAGAGAGAGAGGAGGAGAGGGAGAGAGGAGGGAGAGAGAGGAGAGGAGGAGAGAGGAGGGTGAGAGGAGAGGAGGAGAGAGGAGAGAGATGGAGGAGGAGGAGGGATGAGGAGAGGAGAGGAAGAGGAGAGAGAGAGGAGGGAGGGAGAGAGAGAGGAGAGAGGAGAGGAGGAGAGGAGGGGAAGAAGGAGGAGAGGAAGGAGGAGGAGGAGGGAGGAGGAGAGAGGAGAGGAGGAGAGGGAGAGGAGGAGAGAGGAGAGGGAGAGAGGAGAAGAGAGAGGAGAGAGAGGAGAGGAGGGAGGGAGAAGGAGAGGGAGGAAGAAGAGAGAAGGAGGGAGGAGATGAGAGGGAGGAGAGAGGAGAGAGGAGGGGGAGGAGGAGGAGGAGGGAGGAGGGAGGAGGAGAGAGGAGAGAGGGAGGAGAGGGAAGAGAGGGAGGTGAGAGGGAGGAGAGTGAGGGAGGAGAAGAGAGGAAGAGGAGAGGGGAGAAGGAGAGAAGGAGAGAGGGAGGAGGAGAGAGGGAGGATGAGTGTTAGGAGTGAGGGTATGTAGATGGAGTGAGGTTGATATTTGAAGGAGGATGATAGTATGAGGGTAGAGATGATGAGGAGATGAGAGGTGATTGAGTGAGAGGAAAGTAGGAGGTGATGGATGGATGTTGATATTAGTGATGTATTTAAGAGTGAGTTAGAGTGTTAGAGGAAAGAGTTAGGGATGAGATGTGAGGTAAGAGTGATGTAGGAGATGAGGAGAGGAGTAGGGTAGAGATTATGGAGGAGGAAGGTGGAGGAGGATTGAATGGTGAGGGGTGGAGTGGAGTAGGGTGGGGGGATATGGTATTTGTAGTGTTGAGGGAGTGTATGAGGAGGTATGTAGAATGATAGTTGGGAGGATGGGGGGCGATAGAGGAGAGGGATGGGGAAGGTGAGGGGGATAAGTGGGAGATGGAGGTTAGGGGAAGGTGGGATGAGATGTAGGATGAGGGATGGGGTGAGGATTGTAGTGAGGTGATGAAGTGGATAGGATAGGGGAGTATGAGGAATGGTAGTATTATGGATGTATGATTGATGTATATGTTAGGAGAGTAGGAGATTATTGGAGGGTAAGAGGTGAGGGTTAGGAGTGAGAGTATATTGATTGATTAGAGTGTATGAGGAGTTAGTGGATGAGTGATGTTGTGAGGGATGGAGAGGATTAGGAGAGGGATGGAGTAATGTAGATATATGATATTAGGATGGTAAGGATATTAGTAGAGGATTGATTAGTAGTGTAAGGGAGAGAGGAAGGAGTAGGTAGTGAGTTATATGTAGGGAGGAGGATGTATTTAGGATGAGAGGAAGGGAGGAGGGTGAAGGGTAGTTAGATGTGTAGAAGAGAGGAGTTTAGTAGGAGGAGTTGAGAGGAGGATTGAGGGGGTGAAGTTAGGATGATAGGATTAGGAGTGGAGGATGAGAGAGGTAATGAGTGGATAGGAGTGAGGAGGGGATGTTAGTGATGAGAGTAAGGTATATGAGGAGATGAGTATAAAGGATTTTTATATTTAGGGATGAGATTTGATAGGTTGGTAGGAGAGGTTGTGAGTGGAGGAGGATGGAGGAGTGAGTGAGGGTGTGAGTAGTAGAGGAGGGGAGTGGAGGAGGTTTGATATGAGATGGAGAGGAGGAGGAGGGAAAGAGGAGGAAAGTAGGAGGAGGATTGGAGTGAGGAGGAGTGTAGGTATGGAGAGGTAGAGGAGGATAAGGGAGAGAGGAGGGAGAGGAGGGAGGTTGAGGAGGAGGAAGGAGGAGGATGAGGGAGGGAGGAGGGGAGTAGGGAGGGGAGGGAGGATTAGTGGAGTGGAGGGTATGAGGAGGATGATGAGGGAGGGAGGGAGGGGGGGGAGTGGATATTTGAAGTTAGATTAGGAGGGAGGAGGATAGAGGAGGAGGGAGAGGTGGAGGGTGGAGGAGATGTGAGGAGAGGGGATAATTAGTATGAGGAGGAGAGATGGAGAGAGGAGGAATGAGGATGGAAGGAGATAGGGAGTGGAAGGAGGAGTATGAGGGAGGTAGGGAGTGAGGGAGTGAGGATTGGATGAGTGAGAGGAGGGAGGGAGGGATTGTATGGGGGAGGAGAGAGGTGAGGGAGGAGGGAGGGAGGAAGGAGGGAGGGAAGGAGGGAGATGGAGGGATGAGTAGAGGGGGATGAGGAGGGAGGTGTAGAGGAAATGTTATATTATGGATTATTATGGGATTGGAGATTTGATGAGAGGATATGAGTATTGAGTGGGATGGAAGGAGAATTAGGAGGAGGGAGGAAGGGATTGTAGGGGAGTATAGTAAGGGATAGGATGAGGAGTGAGGAAGTTATTATGCAGTGGAGTATTATAGTTTGATTGAGTGAGGAGATATGAGGAGAAGGGAGTGGATGGTATATTAATTATTATGAGAGTGGAGTATGGAGTGATTATAGGAGTAGGAAGATGAGAGGTGAGAGGGAGTTAGAGTAGTAGAGTATTGAGAGGAGGATATGAGGGAGGTAGAGAGTGTAGGATTTGAGATAGGAGGGGTGATAATTGGGAAGGTAGGAGGAGGTAGGGAGGAGTGAGATAGGTGGAGGAATGAGGAGGATGATGGAGGGAGAGGTAGGATGAGGATGGAGGGTGGATGAGGATGTAGGAGGGTTTGTGGAGGAGGATAGGAGGAGTGTATGTGAGAGATGGATGGAGGTAAGAAGGAGGAGTGAA
Source organism: Prostheceraeus crozeri (assembly GCA_907163375.1). Lineage (NCBI taxonomy): Eukaryota > Metazoa > Platyhelminthes > Polycladida > Euryleptidae > Prostheceraeus > Prostheceraeus crozeri. The sequence goes on from CAJQUW010003554.1 coordinate 17,878, forward strand.
GGGAGTTGTAGTAGGGGGGAGAGTTGATAGGTAGAGATGGTATGTAGAGGTGAGGAGATGGAGGATAGAGGGATAGGAGATAGTTTGAGGGAGGAGGAATGTAGGTGGTAGTGAGAGTTGTAGGATATTAGGATGATTAGTTGAGGATGTGAGGAGGAAGGGGAAGAGGATGGAGTATTAGGGGTATGGTGATGGGAGGGGAGGGAGATAGGAGTAGGAGGAGATAGAGGAGGAGGAGGGATGAGAGGGATAGGAGGAGTTTAGGGAGAGTTGAGTTGGATTGAGTATTAGTGGTGAGAGATGAGAATTGGAGTGAGGGATGAGAGGATAGGAGAGGAGTAGGAGGAGATTTGTAGAGTGGAGGATATATAGGAGTATTATTGGAGGATTGGAGATTTATGTAGAGATTGGTGGGATGTAGAGAGAGGGAATGAGGGGGAGAAGATGGATGGATATAGGAGGATGGTGATAGATGATGAGGATGAGGATAGGAGGTGATGAGTGAGGAGGTAGGATATAGGATTGTTATAGTTTGATATTATGAGATGATGAATGGGTAGAGAGAGTGTTAGTATTGAAGTTAGAAGTTGAGTGAGGTTGATGAGTAATTTAGATGGTAGTATTTTGATGAGGATGTGATGAGATGAGATAAAGGGAGTAGGTGATTTGGAGTGAGTATAGTATAGGATAGTGGAGATAGATAGTGATTAGGGAAATTAGGTGATTGGAGGAGGGAGGATTAGTATGAGTAGGGAGTATTTAGGAAGTGTAAATGTTAGTAGGGATGAGGATGAAGAGGGAGGTGAGGATATAGGATGAGTATATGTAGGATGTGAGTATTTGGATGTGATTGGTGATGATAAGATATTAGTAGTTGAGGAGTAAGGATGTGAGTAATGAAGAGTAGGTAGTAGGTAGAGGTGATGATGTGAGAGTGTAGATATGGATAGATATAGAGATGTAGGTAGGAGGATGGGGAGGATGTATGAGAGGGAGGAGTTTGAGGATGAGATAGGTAGAGAGGATGTATTGAGGGATGGGGGAGTATTGAGAGAGAGGAGAGTATGAGGATTAGGGAGGGATGGAGGAGTAGATTGTAGGGAAGGATTGAGGAGATGAGGATAGTAGTATTAGAGGAGTGGGAGGAGGTTAGTAGGAAGGTGAAGGAGATGGTTAGATTGAGAGTGGATTATTATGTGAGAGGGATGATAGATTTATAGTGATGATTTAGATAGTATGATTAAGAGGAGAGGAAGGATTAGTAAGGATTAATGATGTATGTGTGGATATAGTAGGATTAGGGAGAGGAGTAGAGTGGAGAGGGAGGATGAGTGGATAGGATTAGTAAGTTTGTTATTTATGAGGAGGGAGATGATATTTTATTATATTATGGGAAGATGAGGAGGAGGGGAGGATGGAGGATGATTTTAATTGATAGGAAGGAGATATGAGGGGAGTTGGGATTGGAGGAGGATGAGTTAGAGGGGTAGGAGTGGAGGATGGAGAGTATGGAGGAGTTGAGGAGTAAGAGGATAGTGATTGAGGTATTGGAGTGAGGAGGAGGAGGGAGAGGGGAAGTGAGGGTAGGATGATATGGAGGAGGATTTTATTATTATTATTTTGATAATTTTATTATTATAGTTATATTATTTTTATATTTATATTTATATTATTATTAATATTATATGAGACATATATATATTAGATTGAACATTTATTCTGAGATATTAGATATATTTTTATGATTCATGTAGTTTGATTATGATATATAATTGAATTATTATATTGATAATTATTAATTTTATTTTTTATTATTAGTTATTGATTAATATATATTGATGATTTTGATTTTATTATGATTGATATTTATTTGATTGATTGGAGTTAATTGGAGTTATTATTATTATATTTTTAATATTTTATTTATTGTATTGATTATTTAAATATGATTATTTTTATTTATTATTTTTTGATTGTTTTTATATTTAGTATTGAATTGATTTATTATGATTAATTTTTATATATTATTGATTATTTTATGAGATTTATATTAATTTATGATATTTATTTTTAATTTGATTTTAATATATTTATATTTTATTTGATGATATGAATGATTAATTATGATTTTATTGATGAAATGATGATATATGATTAGTAATGATTATTATTTATATTAATATTATTTATATATTTTATGATTACATTATATTAAAAAATGAGTGTTATTATATTGTTTTATTTTTTTTTTTTATTAAAATATATTTTTATGGTATTATTTATTTACATTTATTATTTAATTATACTTTTTTATATTATATTCATATTTAATTATATTTGTATTTTAGATTTTTATGTTTTTATTATTTGTATTAGAATTCTATTTTTATATGATTTATAATTTTATTTGATTTTTATAAATTATTGTATTATTTAATTATTATTATTTTATTTTATATTATATTTATAAATGAATTTGGATAAACTTTTAATATTAATTATTAATTATGATACCAAATATAATATTTATTAAATATCAATTTTTTGATTGATTAATTTATTTATTATATTATTTTATTTATTTATTTTGGATTAATAAATGGTAATGATAATTTTATTTTTATAATCTTATTATAAATTACACATATTTATTAATATTTTTATATTTAAAATTTTAATTATTTAATATTTTAATAATTTATACATATTATTAAATATATTCATTTATATATTTATATATTATTATTTTAGTGGAATTATGGATAAATTTTTAAATAAATTTTATAATAATCTTATTTGATTTATTGAATATTTATTATTATTATATTATTTCTAATTGATTTTTATTTAATATTACGTCTTTTCATTTTTTATTTAAATTATTATATTAGTTATATTTTATTAAATTTAATTTATTTATTTTAATTATTTTATTTTATTAACTAATTGAGGATTACATATATTCCAATATTTTTTTATATTTTTATTTATATTATTTTATTTATTAATTTTTTTTTATAAAAAATTTACTATATACTCCCTTTATTATTTTCAAATATATTACTTTTTTTATTATATTTTTATCATATTAATTTTTGATTATTTATATAATAGCGCTTATATTATCCTTATTTCATAATCTATATATTAAATAATTTTATTAATATATTTACAATATAATTTTTAATATTTTAACACATTACTTACACACAACAAATTATTAAAAAAACATTTTTATATACTTTAATATAATTATTATACTTTTAATAATTAAATATTATTTAAATTTTTTAATATTATAAATATTTATTAATATTTATTTACTAATATATTTATTATTAAAAAATATTAAATTTTTTTTTTTTTATATTATCTAAATTATATATTTATATATATTATTATTATCCATTTATATTCATTTTATTATTTTAAAATCAAATTATAATTTTTTTTTTAATATTATCTTTATTATATTAATATAATAAAAAAATATTACATTAATAAATCTAATTTATTTACATTATATATATTTTTATACTATATTAAATATTTATATCTTTTTATTTATTATAATCATGATTATTATAAAATTTAATTATAATTTTATATAAAATAAATAAAAATAAAAATATAATTTAATTAATAATAATTATATTTATTATTATTTTATATAATATACTATTAATAATAATTTAAACTTAATCATAATATAATTATTATATTTATATATATTAAATATTTATATATTTATTAATTTTTTATTTTATTTATTTATTATTATAATAAATAAAAATTAAAATTGTATTAATTATATATTTTTTAATATACTTAATATATCTAACGTTAAATATATATAATTATTTTTTTTAATTATCCAAACATAATTTTTTCTAAAATAATATCTTATTTTTTTATATTATTACTTTTTTTATTTTTTTTAAATTAATAAGTATTATTTTTATTTTTTTATAATATTTATATTATTTATTTTATTATATATATTTATATTATTATATATTATTTTATATTATTATATATTTATTTTATATTAATTATATAGTTATTATATGTATTATATATTATATTGTTAATTATTTAGTATGGTTAGTATAGGTATTATTTGAGTTTAGTTGTTGGATTTAGTAGTTAGGAGATGTATATTTGGTATTTAGTAGTATGATTGATTATATTATATTAGGTTTAGTATAGTAGTTATTATTATTTAGTGAATGAAGTTAAATTTTATGAGTATGAGAGAGTGTAGTAATAGGATTGGATTATGAAGTTTAGGTTAGATTATGGGAGATAGAGTTAGTTGATTATATTGATGTATTAGTAGAGTAGAGTAGGGGATGATGAAGGTAATGATGTAGGAGTATATTAGATTTAGAGGGGGGATAAGAGAGGAGGAGTGGGAGGTAGTAGTGTATGAGGGGTAGGATGGTTAAGGATGAGTAGGAGAGGGTGGAGTAGATAGAAGGAGTGAGTGAGGGGATGGAGATTGAGGGAGGTAGATATGAGGATTGAGAGAGGTATTTTATTTAGGGAGGAAGGATTGAGGTTGAGGGGGTAGGATGTAGAGTTGAAGTTGGTGTATATGAGTAGGTAGTAGGGTAGGAGGAGGATGATATTAGAGAAAGAGGTGAGATGGATAAGGAGGAGGGAGGGGGAAGGAGAGAGTGGGAGAGATAGGAGAGAGTGGTATGGATAGGAGGGTGAGGATGATAGTGATGTGGTAGGATAGAGGTAGGAGATGAAGAGAGGAGAGGAGATAGAGAGGGAAGTTAGATTAGGTGAGGGTAGGAGGATAGGATGTAGGGATGAATATTGATTTTATTTAGTGAGTTAGGATAGAGGTATGTAATTGGGAGTGATGTAGGAGAGGTAAGTGGAGTTTATGAGGTATAGAGGAGGAGATGAAGTGAGTGTATATGATGATGAGTTAGGAGGTTAGATAGTGTGAGAGATGAGGATAGGATGGATGGAGAGGGAGATTGGATTATAGGATAAGATGGAAGGGAGGAGATAAGGGATATGAGTTAGGGGAGTCTCTCTTCTTCTTTTTTCTTTCTTCCTTCTTCTCTTTCTTCCTTTTTCTTCTTCTCTTTCCTTTCTTTCTTCTTTCTTCTCCTTCTTCTTTCTTTCTTCCTTTCTTTCTTTCTCTTTATTCTTTTCTTTCTTCCTTCTTTCTTTCTCTTTCTTCTTTCTTCTTTTTTTTTTTCTCTTCTTTTTCTTCCTTTTCTTTTCTTTCTTTCTCTTTCTTTCTCTTTCTTCTTCTTTTCTTCTCTCTTTCTTCTTTCTTTCTTCTTCTTTCTCCTTCTTCTTTCTTTCTCTTTCTTCTTCTCTTTTTCTTCTTCTCTCTTCTTCTTTCTTTCTCTTTTCTTTCTCTCTTCTTTCTCTTCTTCTTCTTTTTTTCTTCTTTTCTTTTTTTTTTTTCTCTTCTTCTTCTTTCTCTTTTTCTTTTCTTTTTTCTTCTTCTTCTTTCTTTTTCTTTCTTCTTCTTCTTCTTTCTTTCTTCTTTCTTTCTTTTCTCTTTTTTCCTTCTCTTTCTTCTTTCTTTCTTCTTTTTTTCTTTTTCTTTTCTTTTCTTTTTCTTTCTTTTTTTCTTCTTTTTTCTTTCTTTTTTCTTTTCTTCTTTTCTTTTCTTTTTCTTTTTTCTTTTCTTCTTTTTTCTTTTTTCTTTTTTCTTCTTTTCTTTCTCTTTCTTTTTCTCTTTTTTTCTTTTTCTTTCTTTCTTTTTCTTTCTTCTTTTCTTTTCTTTTCTTTTTTCTTCTTTTTTTTTTCTTTCTTTTTTTTCTTTCTTTTCTTTTTTCTTTCTTTTCTCTTTCTTTTTTTCTTTCTTCTTTTTTTCTTCTTTTCTTTTTCTTTCTTTTTCTTTTTTTCTTTCTTTTTCTTTCTTTCTTCTTTTTCTTTCTTTTTTCTTTTTCTTCTTTTTCTTCTTTTCTTTTTCTCTTTTCTTCTTTTTTCTTTCTTTCTTTTTTTTTCTTTCTCTTCTTTCTTTCTTTTTCTTCTTTTTTTTTCTCTTTCTTTTCTTTCTTCTTCTTTTCTTTCTTTCTTTCTTCTTTTTCTTTCTTTTCTTCTTCTTTTTCTTTCTTCTTCTTTTCTTTTCTTTTTTTTCTTTCTTCTTTTCTTTTCTTTCTTTCTTCTTTCTTTCTTCTTTCTTTTTCTTTCTTTTTTCTTCTTTCTTCTTTTCTCTTCTTCTTTCTTCTTTTCTTTCTTTTCTTTCTTTCTTTTCTTCTTTTTCTTTTCTTCTTTCTTTTTTCTTCTTTTTCTCTTCTTTTCTTTCTTTTTCTTTTCTTTTTTCTTTTCTTTCTTCTTTCTTCTTTTTCTTCTTTTTTCTTTTCTTTCTTTCTTTCTTCTTCTTTTCTTCTTTTCTTTCTTTTCTTTTTCTTTTCTCTTTCTTTTCTTTCTTTCTTCTTTTCTTCTTTTATTTTCTTTCTTTTCTTTTCTTCTTTTCTTTCTTTTCTTCTTCTTTCTTTTCTTCTTTCTTCTCTTCTTTCTTCTTTCTTTCTTCTTTCTCTTTCTTTTCTTTCTTTTCTTTCTTCTTCTTTCTTTCTTTTTCTTCTTTTTCTTCTTTCTCTTTTCTTTCTTCTTTTCTTCTTTTCTTCTTTCTTCTTTCTTTCTTCTTCTTTCTTTCTTTTTCTTTTCTTTCTTCTTTTCTTTCTTCTTTCTTCTTCTTTTCTTTCTTTTCTCTTTCTTTTTTTTCTTCTTTCTTTTTTCTTCTTTTTCTTTCTCTTCTTTCTTTCTTTTCTTTCTTTTTCTTTTCTTCTTCTTTTCTTTTCTTCTTCTTTTCTTTCTTTTTCTCTTTTCTTCTTTTCTTTTCTTTCTTTTCTTTTTTCTTCTTTCTTCTTTTCTTCTCTTTTTCTTTTCTTCTTTTCTTTCTTTTTCTTTTCTTTCTCTTTCTCTTTTCTTTTTCTTCTTTCTTCTTCTTTCTCTTTTTCTTCTTTTCTTTCTTTTCTTTTTTCTTCTTTCTTTTTCTTTCTTTTCTTTCTTCTCTTCTTTCTTTTCTTTCTTTCTTCTTCTTTCTTTCTTCTTTCTCTTTCTTTTTCTTTCTTTCTTTCTTTCTTCTTCTTTCTTTCTTCTTTTCTTTCTTTCTTCTTCTTTCTTCTTCTTTCTTTTCTTCTTTTCTTTCTTCTTCTTTCTTCTTTTCTTTTTCTTTCTTTTCTTCTTTCTTCTTTTTCTTTCTTTTCTTCTTTCTTCTTTCTCTCTTCTTTTTTCTTTTTTCTTCTTTCTTTTCTTCTTCTTTCTTTTCTTTTCTCTTCTTTTTCTTCTTTTCTTTCTTTTTCTTCTTTTCTTCTTTTCTTTCTTCTTTCTTTCTTTCTTCTTCTTTTCTTTTCTTCTTTCTTTCTTCTTTCTTCTTCTTTCTTTTTCTTTCTTTTTCTTTTTCTTCTTTCTTCTTCTCTTCTTTCTTTCTCTTTTCTTTCTTTCTTCTTTTCTTTCTTTTCTTCTTCTTTCTTTTTCTTTCTTTCTTTCTTTTCTTCTTTCTTCTTTTCTTTCTTTCTTCTTTTCTTTTCTTCTTTTCTTTTTCTTTCTTCTTTCTTCTTCTTTCTTCTTTCTTCTTCTTTTCTTCTTTCTTTTCTTTTCTTCTTTTTCTTTCTTTTCTTCTTCTTTCTTTTTTCTTCTTTCTTCTTTCTTTCTTTTCTTTTCTTCTTCTTTCTTTTCTTCTTTCTTCTTCTTTCTTTTTCTTTCTTCTTTCTCTTTTCTTTCTTTTCTTTCTTCTCTTCTTTCTTTCTTTTTCTTTCTTTCTTTCTCTTCTTTTTCTTTTCTTTCTTTTTTCTTTCTTTTCTTCTTTCTTCTTTCTTTCTTTTCTTTTCTTCTTTCTTTTCTTCTTTCTTTCTTTTCTTTTCTTTTTTTTCTTTCTTTTCTTCTTTTCTTTCTCTTTCTTTTCTTCTTTTCTTCTTTTTTCTTTTTCTTTCTTCTTTCTTTCTTTCTTCTTTTCTTTCTTTCTCTTTTCTTCTTTTCTTTCTTCTTTCTTCTTCTTCTTTCTTTCTTTTCTTTCTTTCTTTCTTCTTTCTTTCTTTTTCTTCTTTTCTTCTTTTCTTCTTTCTTTTCTCTCTTTTCTTTCTTTCTTCTTTCTTTCTTCTTTCTTATCTTCTTCTTCTTCTTTTCTTCTTTCTTCTTCTTTCTTCTTTTCTTTCTTTCTTTCTTCTTTCTTTTCTTCTTTCTTCTTCTTCTTTTCTTTCTTTCTTCTCTTTCTTTTCTTTTTCTTCTTTCTTCTTTCTTTTCTTTTCTTTTTCTTTTTCTTCTTTCTTTCTTTCTCTTCTTCTTCTTTCTTTTCTTCTTTTCTTTCTTCTTTCTTTTCTCTTCTTCTTTCTTTTTTCTTCTTTCTTCTCTTTTCTTCTTTCTCTTTCTTTTCTTCTTTCTTTCTTTCTTCTTTCTTTTTCTTCTTTCTCTTTTCTTTCTTTCTTCTTCTTCTTCTTCTTTCTTTCTTTCTTCTTTCTTCTTTTCTTCTTTTCTTCTTTCTTTTCTTTTTCTTCTTTCTTCTTCTTTTCTTCTTTCTTTCTTCTTCTTTCTTTTCTTTCTTCTTTTCTTTTCTCTTCTTTCTTTTTTCTTTCTTTTCTTCTTTTCTTTCTTCTTTCTTTTCTTTCTTTTCTTTCTTCTTTTTCTTTTCTCTTCTTCTTCTTCTTTCTTCTTTTCTTTTCTTTCTTTTCTTCTTCTTTCTTCTTTCTTTCTTTCTTTTCTTTCTTCTTTTTTTCTTTTTCTTTCTTCTTTTTCTCTTTTTTCTTTTCTTTCTTCTTCTTCTTTCTTTTCTTTTCTTCTTTCTTTTCTTCTTTCTTCTTCTTCTTTTCTCTTCTTTCTCTTCTTTCTTCTTTCTCTTTCTTTCTTTCTTTTCTTTTCTTTCTTCTTTCTTCTTTCTTTCTTTTCTCTTTCTTCTTCTTTCTTTTTCTTTCTTTCTTTCTTTTCTTTTCTTTCTTTTTCTTTTCTTTTTCTTTCTTTTCTTTTTCTTTTCTTCTTTTTCTTTCTTCTTTTCTTTCTTCTTTCTTTTCTTTCTTTTTCTTTTCTTCTTTTTCTTCTTTCTTTTTTCTCTTTCTTCTTTCTTTTCTTCTTCTTCTTCTTTTCTTTTTTCTTCTTTTCTTTCTTTTTCTTTCTTTCTTTTCTTTCTTTCTTTTCTTTTCTTTTCTTCTTTTCTTTTCTTTTCTTTCTTTTCTTTCTTCTTCTTCTTTCTTTTCTTTTCTTTTTCTTTCTTCTTTCTTTCTTCTCTTTCTCTTTCTTTTCTTTCTTTCTTCTTTCTTCTTCTTTCTTTTTCTTCTTCTTTTCTTTCTTTCTTTCTTCTTTTCTTTCTTCTTCTTTCTTTCTTCTTTTCTTCTTTCTTTTTCTTCTTTCTTCTTCTTTTTCTTTTCTTTCTTTCTTTTCTTCTTCTTCTTTTCTTTTTCTTTTTCTTTTCTTTCTTTCTTTCTTTTTCTCTTTTTTCTTTCTTCTTCTTTTTCTTTCTTTTTCTTTCTTTTTCTTTTTCTTCTTTTCTTTTTCTTCTTTTCTTCTTTCTTTCTTCTTTCTTCTTTCTTCTTTCTTTCTTTTCTTCTTTTTTCTTCTTTTCTTTTCTTTTCTTTTCTTTCTTTTTTCTTCTTCTTTTCTTCTTTCTTTCTTTTCTTTTCTTTCTTCTTTTTCTTCTTTTTTCTTTCTTC
>CAJQUW010003554.1:35000-36852 GCA_907163375.1 Prostheceraeus crozeri
TCTTCTTCTTTCTCTTCTTCTTCTTCTTCTCTTTCTTCTTCTCTTCTTTCTTCTTCTTCTTCTTTCTCTTCTTTCTTCTCTTCTCTTTCTTCTTCTCTTCTTTCTTCTTCTTCTCTTTCTTCTTTCTTTCTTCTTCTTTCTCTCTTCTTCTTTCTCTTCTCTTCTTCTCTTTCTTCTTTCTTCTTCTTTCTTCTTCTCTTTCTTCTTCTTCTTCTTCTCTTCTTTCTTCTTTTCTTTCTTCTTTCTTTCTTCTCTCTTCTTCTTTCTTCTCTTCTCTTTCTTTCTCTTCTTTCTTCTCTTCTTCTTCTTCTCTTTCTTTCTCTTCTTTCTTCTTCTTCTTTCTTTCTTTCTCTTTCTTCTCTTCTTCTCTTCTTCTTTCTTTTCTCTTCTCTCTTCTTTCTTCTTTCTTCTTCTTCTTTCTTTCTTCTTCTTTCTTCTTCTTTCTTCTCTTTCTCTTCTTCTTCTTTCTCTCTTTCTTTCTTCTTTCTTTCTTTCTTCTTTCTTCTCTTTCTTTCTTCTCTTTTCTTTCTTTCTTCTTCTTTCTTTCTCTTCTTTCTTCTCTTCTTCTCTTTCTTCTTCTTTCTTCTTCTCTTCTTCTTCTTTCTTCTTCTTCTTTCTTTCTTCTTCTTCTTTCTCTCTTTCTTCTTTCTCTTCTCTTCTTTCTTTCTTCTTCTTTCTCTCTTCTCTTCTTCTTTCTTCTCTTTCTTCTTCTTCTTCTTTCTTCTCTTTCTTCTTCTTTCTTCTTCTTCTCTTTCTTTCTTCTCTTCTTCTTCTTTCTCTTCTTCTTTCTTCTCTTCTTCTTCTTCTCTTTCTTCTTCTTTCTTCTTCTTCTTCTCTTTCTTCTCTTCTTTCTTCTTCTCTTCTTTCTCTTTCTTCTTTTCTTCTCTTCTTCTTTCTTCTCTTTCTTCTTCTTTCTCTTTCTTCTTCTCTTCTCTTTCTTCTTCTTTCTTCTTCTTCTTTCTTTCTTCTTTCTCTTTTCTTCTTCTCTTTCTTCTTTCTTCTTCTCTTTCTTCTTTCTTTCTTCTTCTTCTCTTTCTTCTTTCTCTTCTTCTTCTTTCTTTCTTCTTCTTCTTCTTCTTTTCTTCTCTTCTTTCTTCTTTCTTCTTCTCTTCTTCTTCTTTCTCTTCTTCTTCTTTCTTCTTTCTTCTTTCTCTTCTTCTTTCTTCTCTTCTCTTTCTTTCTTCTTCTTCTCTTCTTTCTCTTCTCTTCTTTCTTTTCTTCTTCTCTTCTCTTCTTTCTTCTTTCTCTTCTTCTTTCTCTTCTTTCTTCTCTTCTTTTCTTTCTTCTTCTTTCTTCTCTTCTTCTTTCTCTTCTTCTTCTTCTTCTTCTCTTTTCTTCTCTTCTTTCTTTTCTTCTTCTCTTCTTCTTTCTTCTTTCTTCTTCTTCTTCTTTCTCTTTCTTTCTCTTCTTCTTCTCTTTCTTATTCTTCTTCTTCTCTTTCTTCTTCTTCTTTCTTTCTCTTCTTTCTTCTCTTCTTTTCTCTCTTCTCTTCTTCTTTCTCTTCTTTCTTCTCTTTCTTTTCTTCTCTTCTTTCTTCTTCTTCTTTCTCTTTCTTCTTCTTTCTTCTTTCTTCTTCTTTCTTTCTCTTCTTTCTTCTTCTCTTTCTTCTCTTCTTCTTCTTCTTCTCTCTTCTTTTCTTCTTCTTCTTCTTCTTTCTCTTTCTTTCTTTTCTCTTCTTCTTTCTTCTTCTTTCTTCTTCTTCTTTCTCTTCTTTCTTCTTCTTTCTTTTCTTTCTTCTCTTCTTCTTCTCTTTCTTCTTTTTTCTCTTCTTTTCTTTCTTCTCTCTTCTTTTTCCCTTTTTTCTTCTTTCTTCTTCTTTCTTCTTTCTTTTCTTCTCTTCTTCATCTTCTCT
>CAJQUW010003555.1:0-179255 GCA_907163375.1 Prostheceraeus crozeri
GTCCGCTTTACTCTACCTCAAATAAAGCGAAGCTTGGCTGCTTCAAGGATGAGTGTGCCGGCAAACAGATAGAAGAGATGATCTTGCTTCGCCCCAAGATGTACTCTATGAAGCTAAAATCCTCAGAGCTTTCTATTAAACGGGCGAAAGGCATCTCGAAGTCAATCGTTAGAAAAATGACACATAGGGACTATCAAGATGCCTTAGATTCACTTAAAATTAAAAAAGTAGAAATGACCATTTTAAAATCACAGTCGCATCAAGTCTGAAATACGACATGTAAGAAACGAGGTCTCTCAGCATGGGAAGACAAGCGATGCTGGATGAGTCCTAACCACTCATTACCGTATGGCCATCCAGACACTCATCTACCTCCACCCAAGAGACAGAAACTTTCTCCTCCTCCGTCCGGCGATGTATGATGATGAATGCTTCCTCTCTGTTGTGGTTGGTGTCTTGCTTTTTCACTCCATGGCGTTTTCTATGGGGTGTTGTAAGTGAGTGCCTTGTAACATGTGTCCAACTCCTGATCACTTCATATCATGACTTGCATATCAACTGGTTTTTCCTGACTTTGTTTTCTCCCTGCACATGAGCGACTTTGTTTTCTCCGGTGATGTGAGCCATAAAAACTTCGTTTTCTGCTACCATCAGTATGACCTATGTGCGGTGCTATGAAAATCGGTTGTGATGATGAATAACATATCATGTACATACTGTGTTGTTTTCCTTTTGACATAAAAATGGGATTCTCACTCAATAGACAGAAGTAAAAGTTTTGATCATTTTGTAAGATGGGTTAGAAATAAAGTTGATGATTGTAGAGTTAGAAATAAAGTTATAACCATATTACTGTTTGTAAGATAGGTAAATATAAATGAAGTCAGAATCACTTCACTGTTTGTAAAGTTAGAAATAAAGTTGACGTTTGTAAAGTTAGAAATAAAGTTATAACCATGTCGCTGTTTGTAAGATAGGTGAAATATAAATGAAGTCAGAATCATTTCACTGTTTGTAAAGTTAGAAATAAAGTTGACGTTTGTTAAGTTAGAAATAAAGTTGATGATTGTAGAGTTAGAAATAAAGTTATAACCATGTCACTGTTTGTAAGATAGGTGAAATATGAATGAAGTCAGATTCACTTCACTGTTTGTAAAGTTAGAAATATAGTTGACGTTTGTAAAGTTAGAAATAAAGTTGACGTTTGTAAAGTTAGAAATAAAGTTATAACCATGTCGCTGTTTGTAAGATAGGTGAAATATAAATCAAGTCAGAATCATTTCACTGTTTGTAAAGTTAGAAATAAAGTTGACGTTTGTTAAGTTAGAAATAAAGTTGATGATTGTAGAGTTAGAAATAAAGTTATAACCATGTCACTGTTTGTAAGATAGGTGAAATATGAATGAAGTCAGATTCACTTCACTGTTTGTAAAGTTAGAAATATAGTTGACGTTTGTAAAGTTAGAAATAAAGTTGATGATTGTAAAGTTTGAATTAATGTTAGAATCATTTCAGAGTTTGCAAGATAGGTAAAGTAGTATACAATAAAGTCAAAACCATGTTAGAGTTTGTAAGTTATCATCCTCACCAACACATATAACATCTTGACAATTTCTTCGGCTTAGGAAACATCAACCACTTTGATGACTCATGTCCATAAATAGCTCTGACTCATTAAGGGGTAAAGCACCAGTCAGTTAGATAAGAATCTAATCAGTCTTGTTCAAACTTTTCACCGACACGTGTGTGGGCGTGTCATTCAACATCGATGGCGCCTCACGTCAGACAGCGTGACGTTTTCACCGACACGTGTATGGGTGTTATTTATCAGACAAAGCGATGGCGCCTCACGTCAGACAGCGTGACCTTTTCACCGACAAGTGTATGGGCATCATTTCATGTCTATAAATAGCACTGACTTACCATAAATTGATGAACCTTGTTGATGACCTTTTCACCTACACGTGTGTGGGCGATAGTTCATTGCGATGACTCATTCAAAACGCATCATGTGATTAACACGATTCTATTAACTCTGACTCATACAGATAACGCATTAAAGATTTAGCAATGTCAGCTACTTTACTGCTATCACGTAAACCAGTCATGATACAATGTCCGTTGTGAAACACTGCAATATGTACAGGATGCCACTTCCGAATCAAAGCAGCAGGAAAGAGTTCAGTTTCATAAAATATACAATGATTACTGGTTTTAATGTTGGCTAGATTCACTAACAGCTTCAATTGAACAGACACTACTATATTCTTCAATGTCAGGGGACTGAGGCGTAGATGAGGCATGAGTGTTCGGATTTTCTTGACGACTTCGTAACACATGGACTGCATCACGAAATGAGAAAGGTTTCCTAGGACTTGGATTTTGCCGCAGCGAAAGATTTGAAGATTTCGACTTTTGCTCATGCGAATGACCAACATTTGTGGACGACCGCGATGATACACTGAATCGGGAAGATGGGTATGCAACTGTTCTAAATCGATGTCTCTTCTGAGATTCATTTCGCGCATGGCGTTGATGATGCGGATGGAGTGCATGATTCAGAAATGACATGAGGGTTGACTGAACTTCCCTTTTATACTTTTCCCATGAGGGTTTTGGAATCACGATGTAGCAGTGATCATTATGTAGAATCATCTCTTGAATGCGAATAAATACAATGCCGTCTCCTACGTTAATGACACGACAAGAGTTGGATAGGATTGCGCGATGCAACATTCGTAGTTAAAAACCTTCTAGAGTCATCTGAACTTGACGTTTCGTATCATGAAATGTAACACACTGATTTTTCCATGATACATGGAGCCATGCAGATAATTTCCACATGATTCAAACCTGAGTGAAGAATGGTATGCCTAGGAAAGAAGGAGAGAGTAATGCTCATCTAGCTAAGCTGATGGCAGACGTTCACGATACACAGTTCTTCCTCAAAGTTTCCCGTAAAATAGTTGTGACACTTTTGTGTTTCACTTCATCTAGCAGGTTGATTTTTATCTCACACATGTTTTGAGTGTTTCCTAACTCATATGCATTCGACTTACAACGTTACCTGTTGTTGTGTGTATACTTGTATGCTGTCAATTAACAACAATGAAATTAAATAAACAATAGATCAAATTGCCATGCAAAAGATGTGCGGCTGGTAGGATTCGAACCTACGACCAAGGTTAACTAGACCTGTGCTCTAACCAACTGAGCTACGAGCCACTTACGCGACTCTGTCAGTTGGCAGGATCAAACCCTCACCACCACACATCAGTTGTCAAGGCAATAATAATCAATGGATAAATAACACGTCACAATTGTGACCGCCGACATTAAGGCAAGTAGCGGGGATCGATTGTCCACCAAATGCAGACTGCAAAAACTATCTGTCTTTATTTACAAAACAGTCTACACACGCATTCAACTTGATAAAGGCAAACAACACATCTAGTAAAGCTGGTGCGCTAACGAGTGTGACTGCAGAAACATTTTATAAAACTTTTTCAACGTTCGCTAAGTTTCACAACAGCATGTCAAAGATTTCTTCCAAAACTTATTTCAACATTTGCATTTAGACTTTTAAGCGAACATATGCTTCACGTATTCTACACGAACGGTTAATGCATGTGATATAAATCCTTAAATCCAGCCGTAGATGACCCTACCCTTGGATTATGGACTTTTACGACCGACGTGATTCAATGTCATGGAACTAGCTCTCACACACTCAACGTTTGTGACAAGACTCTACCTGGTTTTATAAAACATTCAACGCTTACTATAAGACCTTTTAACATTGTGAAACAATCTACACAGTGCAGTAAAACTTTCTAGCGCTGTGGTGAACACTGTTTTCATATAACATTCTAAACTCTCAGTCTCACTGCAGCAGAAAACTGCTTTTAGTAAACCTGATGAAGCTAATGTAACAGTCATGGAGTTTGAATTTTCTAATAGGGGAACATTTGGCAACTGTCTGCAATAAAACTTTCTAACACTGTGAAAGTAAGTTACAAGACAATCTACACTGTGCAGTAAAACCTTTTCGATAAAACTTTCTAACACTGTGAAAGTAAGTTACAAGACAATCTATACTGTGCAGTAAAGCCTTATCGATAAAACTTTCTAGTGCTGTGGTGAGTTCGGTAAGTCATAAAACTTCAATGATCAAACTTTGAAACGTGTGTTGTGGTAAAACTATTTGACTACACTAACGCTTGAATTTTATGACATTTGTGTTTCATAAAACTCATGATCAAACTTTCTAACTATACATCAACTTGTGTTGCAGAAAACCTTTTGTAAACCATGATACAGTTTCTGACGACACTCACGAATAAAACTTCGATGGTCAAACTTTATTTTCAGAAACGTGCGTCGCGGTGAAGCTATTTGACTACACTGAACGTTGCTTTTGCAAACCATGATGCACTAACTGACGACACTCACGAATAAAACTTCGATGATGAAACTTTACTTTTACAAACGTGTGTCACGGTAAAACTATTTGACTACTCTAAGTTTGCTTTTGCAAACCATGATACACTTTCTGACTAGACTTATGAATAAAACGTCGATGATGAAACTTTACTTTTACAAACGTGTGTCGCAGTAAAACTATTTGACAAAACTTTGCTTTTGCAAACCATGATACACTTTCTGACTACATTCACAAAAGCTTGTTTACTAGCGAAGAGAGAAATGAGCGTGTGGTTGCTTGTGGTGCAAGGGTGGCCTCCCGCTTCATCCCTTCATCATTTCGTCTCCGTGATAGAGAGAGTTCCTAAAAGAAGTTATGGTTCATTCTCGCATGGTTGACCAACTATCGGGAGACAAGTGCAATGGAGATTTAATGAGGTAATCTGTAGCATGTAGCTTGGAACCACTTGGAAACATGACGCAGAGAGTTTTCACAAGGATTACCATTGCCCATGTCTCGTGCAGTACTCATCGCAACGGACTTCACCGCTGTCTCGAAAGAACGCCCACCAACAGGAAGTATGACACCGAAAATCTCCGTGACTTGCACCGTCAATGACTTGATAGCAAGACATGAAAACCGGTAGAGTTGGTAAGAAGAAACATCCCAAGTCGTTGCTTTGATCAGCTTGATAGCAAGCCGTGATTCACAGGCGTTTTGCAATGGAGATGTTTAGATGCCACCCATGACAAGATAGCTAAGAATCAACCGATTGGCTTTCAAAGTACTACGTTGAGAACTGTGTCAAATGCCCAACATGAGTCGCCCCAGCGGTTTCGGTCTAAAATATGACACACTCCCTTGCCACACTTATCACTACGGCATCATCCGCCGTCCCGAAGGAACACCCTGTCAGTGGAATATTACAGCAAAACTCTCCGTGTCTTGCTCGCTTGTATCATGTAAAGACATGAGAAGGCTGGCTCAGACATCATTACAAATCCTTTAGTTGACTTCAGCAGGGCCGAAAACCCCAGAAAACCTCCAAAAATAGTGAATTTAAATTTTTCAGCATTTAGCACTACTTATTAAATTTTATAAGTAGTCTATCACTTATGGCAGGTCAATAGCGACCGAACCTTGTTTGAATCAAGTCAAACGGACTTGTAGAAGCAAAGTTACAAGCCTTTAAAGTTTTGGAGTCTTTTATGGCCTGGAGACGAAGGCCATCTCCTGGCGAACCTCTAAGTCTGACGCCTTAGCTGATATCAGCAATGAAATTTTCTAAGTCGGTTTATTAAAGAAACCCGGTTTTTCAGATTTCTAATGCTATCATCAGAAGAGCTCCGGAGTTCACCTACCCCAACCCAGTCGGGAGGAGAACTGATTTCCACAAGCAGAGTTTCCACTCACTTATATAGTTTGTGGCGATCAGCTGATGACGCAACATCCATCATCCAAAAACTTTAAACCCGTCTATCTCCGGTTCTACTGCTCCGATTGACTTCATATTTTGACAGCCATGTTTTCTCGCTCTCACCTTTCATTTAAGACACGCATCTGAAAAGATAGGATCCTAGAGAACAAAGTGCCGTCTTGCCCCTAAAAGAAACCCGAGCTCTTCATTCACTTCCAATCCTCCGCTATTCATCGCCAAAGGTGGCCACAATTTAACATTTTCAGGAAAAAATCCTGTGTGGAGACCCAACTTTTCAACTTTTTCTCCCCGATTGACTTGAAACTCGTCCTCTAGATGCAGAATGGCACGCTGATTCCAAATCTGGTCTCTGTTTTCCCGTCCGAGGCTTGGTTCACCCGCTAGAGCCATTTTCGTAAAAATTCTAACTCTGTCGTTTTTCGCCAATGTCCAAAATTTTCAATGGCGTCTCACATCTAAACGAAGGCAGATAGGAACGAGCCGTGTCTTCCACTGAATTTGTCTCATTCTCAGCTTTCAAACGAGCTACTGCACGACTTTCTACGATCTCTAACACCAAAGTTGGAAGATCGCTGCCGAGGGGGGGGGGGTCAGAACTTTTTCTCTCCGATTGAGCTGGAAGGAAGTTCCTAGACCCAACATTGGCCAAAACGTCCGAATTTCCACTCCTTTTTCCCATTCGAGGCCTCCTTCATGTCGAAAATGGACTTTCTCATCCCAAAACATCCAAAACCTGCCTTTTCCAACTCTGACGTTTTCCTACCATTTTTCTCTCTCAACCCAGGAAAATTGGACCAAACTGAGCTTCCCACTGCATTTTTCTCACTCTTAGCTTTCAAATGAGCTATCACACGACTTTCTACGATCCCTACAACCAAAGTTGGAAGATCGCTGCCGAGGGGGAGGTCCCCGAAATTTTTTCTCTCCGATGTCGCTGGAAACATCCTTCCTCACCCAAAATTTCACGCAGATTCCGAATCTGCCCTCCGTTTCCCATCCGAGGGCTCCTTCATGCCGAAAAACGACTTTTCTCATCCCAAAACCACCAAAACCCACCCTTTTCCAACTCTAACGTTTTCAGAGATTCCACCCCTTGCCTCATCACTCCTGCCTTCCTTCCCCATCCAAAATTTCATGTAGATTCTGAATCTGAACTCCAATTTCACATCCGAACCCTCCTTCATGACGATTTCCAACTTTTCTCATCCCAAAACCACCAACACCCACCTTTTCTCACTCTATCCTTCCGAGATTCCGCCCCTTCCCTCACTTTCCTTCCTTCCAGAGGGGGGATGGTAGGGAACGGTTTCCTCCTCACGGACCCATTCCTCCCAGCACATCCTTGGCCACCTCCCTCACCTCTCTTCCTTCCTTCCAGAGGGGGAGCTGAGTCTGCAAGATGACTCATCACTGCACCGCACCGTCCTTGCGTCTGGGACGGGATTACTACTGTCTAAGATTGAAATAGCCTCAAATATACCGTGATAGGTATATGGTAAAATCCAGAAATTTTAAGTGTTTTTTTGGAGTGATTGTTTTGGAGTGTGTCTTTTGCATTTTGTGTCCAAGATATGGGTCTGTTGTCGATGTTCAACACACCATTCGATTGGTCTTTGTTTGCTCTAACCGAATATGTCTAACACTCTAAGTTTCATGAAAGATTTTTGACATAAAAAATCATTTGAAATTCAAAAACACCTTATTTTGCATGTCCACGCGAAAAATACACTTTTTGGATTGCTGCAGAACAAAGAAAAGTCGTATATATTCAAGCGGACGTTGGCTAAAGGAATCCCTAATGCCCTTGAATCAAAAATAATATCAAGAGTTGAGAAATCAAACTCATTGAAATTGGAGCTAGGTCGACATATATACAGCTGTTCACAACTTTTTCCGTCATCACATCGACGCCTCCAAGTTTTGATTGACTGCATCAATTCAAACGAAACTGTACATACATATAGAATGCTTAACTGTTCTCAATTGATAATCGGAAGCTGCTCAACTAATGCTCATTGATTTTGTATCATTTTTTCTTGTAAAAGTCATATTTTCTCTAGAAATGTGACCTCAATTCGTTATCACATCAACGGCTACTTTTTGTGATCTCCTAACCAGAAGAAATGCTCAATGGATCTAATATTTTTATGATAAATAGCCTATTAGACTTTTATGATGGCATAATTGGATATATCATTCGACCGTCTGACTTTGCTCTATGCTTCAAAAATAGCGCAGACTGACATCATATCGACGTCGTCAATATTATGATTTTCAGCGTCGATCTGATGATGGAAACTTAAGTCGCCCTTTTATCTACACTACTTGACATGATATCCTTGGACGATACTTGCAACTTGATGCACCAACGACGCAAATGTCTTATGAGTGTACTGACTGGAAAAGCAAGACGCCGATTGCCCTGTTTCTACATCTACACCTTGCAAACAGTTCCTGTGCAGCAATCGAGTAGTGTTTAAGTTTCCCTCTTTTTATCTTTCAATCAACGAGTCGCTTCTTTCAACGGAGAAAGTGACAAAAGAAGGAATCGAATTATTGATCACAAACTCCGACACCAATTCTGATGATTTTTTTACAGATAATCTAAATGAGGCATCAGAGTGTCTGAGAATTGCATGGCAATTAGATGAGGACAACCGAAAGCACAGGAGAGATCAGCAATATTGATTCTTTATCATCACATTATTTTAAAAAAATGTTAGCCATTTTGTCGGCAGAGTTTTGATGAGTTTTATAAGTTTAATGCTGTGTAGGCCTACCACGAATCCGTCCTATAAAGCAATAGCGCTAAAACGATCCATGAGACATATGTTACTAAGACAAACCATGAAGAAAACCTAAAATCCAGCAATAAAGCGACCGAAAATCTATTCAAACCAACCCTAAATATATTCTATAAACTAATAACCCAAAACTAATTTTTATTCGAAATTAATTTTCACGTGAACCGCATAACAAGAAGGTAGGCAATTCGAAATCGATGTGGCCTAAATGTATCCCACCAATATCCTAGTCATAGCACTTATTCATGTATATCCATATTCATTCTAAACCAAAACTTGTATAAACCCATAACCTTAAAACTTAAAATTCAAAAAATATAACTGTCAAAAGAATTTCATGTAGTCTACCGCTACGACAACTTCCTTAAATCCTATAAATAAAATTAATTGGATATGCACTATAAATTCATTGTCAAGCACAAATACATGCATGCCAGCATAAATCTAAGTAGGGGATGAGACATAGAAGTGGATAATAGTACACTAGAATGTAGATATATTACCTTTCAAATGACAGCCTGAGGAGCGTAGCGTCAGACGATTTAGGCTAACCATTTGAAAGGTAATATAATTATGCATTGTTACTGAACTAAAAATCTATGATATCAAAAATCTAAGATTTTGATCTGTTAATGACTAAAATCTATGATGATTTTCTACATAACCCATGCAGTTCAGAACATTAAAGTATGTTAAGCTTGAGATATCTACCAATCATAATTTTGAATCATCAGCTTCCTCAATGCCATTTTCATTGGGAACGCGAAGATGGATGGTGAAATGCTCCTACCTCAATGGCATTACATAGCAAATTAGACGGCCTTAATCATACAATTGAGGCCGTCTAATTTGGAATTGGAGCTATATACATGTAAACGACTTTCATAGAAAAATGGCATGTGAAACATCGGCTGAAACCCTACTTACTCAGTAACAATGGAAGTTTGATATCTTGCCTATGTACAATGATGCAGGGACTACTAAGATATCTATAGATATCTATCTTATAGATGTCTTATATAGATATCTTAGTAGTCCCTGAATGATGGCACATGGAAAAATCTATGGTGTGTAGATCTACTTCGATTTAAAACATTGCATCATAGTCAAACTATTTGCCAAGTTGGTTGTGGAAGTCGTTGACAGCAAATTACATGATTTTCATGAAGAGAATTTTGAATGAGATGGGGCATTGTTTCTCATGTGAAATAGCCGACTATTCCATGGATTAACATACTGGGTCTATTTGCAGCAGTCATTAGCAACTATTTTCCAATTTTTTTCAATACTGGAATGCGAATTAAAAATTGGTTCAGAGTCATAATCGAAAGTGGTCGGTGTGCTGTTTGTAAAAATTCAAAAAAATTCATTCACAGATAAAATGTCTAATTATTGGATAATTTATCCTTCAAGCGGTTAAGAAACCTAGTGCTTTTCTGGAATAAACACAATGAAAGCTTCTTTACCGACAATCATATCTTTCATAAATAAAATCGCACTGGAACTTTCAATGAACAATTGAATGACACATGCGATATAGTGTGATGATATTTTGGAAGCCGATATTCGAAAACATACAAAGAATATGAAAATTGTTCAAATATAGTGAACAGGGGAACCTTTTAACGTAAAATGAATATTCTAAGATTTCTTGGCTTCTGATTTCAAGCTGGAGTAATGCATGTTCTGTGAATCGACATGACAAGTTGCATAGGAGTAGTCTGAGTGTACTATTGATAGATTACATGTATAGGAGCGATATTTCAAAATGATAAACGTGAAGAACGCTTTAAAGGATTTCCTTCTTTGTCATCCTGTCACCGCATTATTTTGTAATTTCATTACTGCTTTTGTGTACATGATCTTTGGACAAGAGGCAACAATCCAGATCACAAATTGGCTTGATAAATGTAAATGCCAATCAGAAAACATGGAAACCAGCTCGTACAATAAAATAAATAAATAATCTCTTTATTGCTTCACAGTAAGTATTCGGTGAACGCATGACATATTTTCAATTGACATGAGATGAAATGAATGAGATGAAAAATAAAAACAAAATAAAACTTACAAAATTAAATACAATGTACAGGTCATTTACAATATTTTATGAATGAAGAGCTGAAGCGGACAGTTTTAGCAAAAGGTGGACGGAGATTCGATTGCAAAGTTGAGCGGCTCAAACGGTTGTGATGAGACTTAAATAATTCACGTAAAGGGTGTGAATCTGTCCTTTGTATGGAAAGCATCATTCTTGCACACATTTTTTCAGCGACATCCATAAAAGTGGGAAAATCACTAGAGCCAATAATTTTGAAAACCCTGCGCTCTAAACGAATAATCATTTTTAACAGAAATTGAGGCGCATTACAGAAAACAGGAAATGCAAACATAAGCAAGGAGCGAATAAAGGCAATGTATGATCGAAACATAAGAAACTTAGGACATCCAGACCTCCGTAAATTGTACATAATGTACAATCGCTTATTCGCTTTTTTAATAATACTGTCAAAATGAGCATCCCAACACATGTTATTCGAGAAAGTTACACCAAGTAAACGAAGGGATGAGACACGTTTCAGAAATGTACCATCCGGCAAGCTCACATCTAACAAATGCATGTTTTCCCTGGTTATGATATCCATGACAGAGCACTTTTTGAAATTAAGAGGCAGATGAACGTCAGCAGACCACCTGATCAAATTATCAAATTCCATTTGCAAATTGTCATCAAAAACACTGTTATTAACAAAATGTAAAAAGGTGACATCATCTGCATACTTAAGAACACATGTGTTTGGGCAGACAGGAGTAAGTGAATCTGTTGCCACACAGACAAGACAGGGCCCAAAACACTTCCCTGTGGAACCCCGCTAGTGACAGGGCTCCAACAAGACATCTGATTGTTCAGACAGACACGTTGTTTTCTATCTGATAGGAAGCTCGAAATCCAGTTTACAATAAATTTTGGTAAGCCAAAGTTCAAACAGGCAGAAACAATATTTGTATGTAACAATTTATCGAAAGCCTTTGAAAAGTCAGCTGACATGATGCGAACACCACCAGAAGATTTGTCCAAAAATTGAAGAACTTTGTGATAGGTCAAAACTAATGCTGAAGTCACTCCAGAACCGGAACGTGGAATGTAAGCAAATTGATTCTTGTCAACTTTACTCTTTACTGACGGGAAAATGTACTTCCTACATACAAGCTTCTCTAAAACTTCAGATAAAATAGGTAAAATAGAAATTGGACGGAAACTGGATGCATCAACTGGGCGGTCGCATTTAGGAACAGGAGTTACATTAGACATTTTAAAGCAAATAGGAACAGATCCTTCCCTAAGACTTCTATCAAACAGATAGGT
This sequence comes from Prostheceraeus crozeri, assembly GCA_907163375.1. Lineage (NCBI taxonomy): Eukaryota > Metazoa > Platyhelminthes > Polycladida > Euryleptidae > Prostheceraeus > Prostheceraeus crozeri. The sequence continues at coordinate 12,033 of CAJQUW010003555.1, forward strand.
GATTGCAGGACAAATAAAATCAGCACAATCACTCAACACCCAGGGTGGGATACCGTCCGGCCCGGAACTCTTCCTAGGAACGGAACACAACATTTTGAAAACTTCATTCAAATTAACAGAAGGACACGACTGAGAGTCAGTAATGAAAGAAGTTACAGCACTGATTCACTCTGAAAGTTTGAAGCAAAATAGCTGTTGAAGTCATGCGCTGAAATATTTTGAGCAAACTTCTTAACTTTAGGGCATCTACCGAGAACACGCAGTGATTTCCATACTGTTGCGCTACCACCAGAAGAGGCAGATTTAATGAAATTCATTTTGAGTTGGCGTACATGATTGATAACTTCAGTACGCAGTCGATAATACTTGGCAGTCTGACCACATGAAAATGCCCTGTCACGGTCATCTATCAAGATCTTAAGCGACATCTTCATCCAAGGTGGATCGTCCGAGCGAACACGAACAGTGCGCGAAGGAAAGAAAAAATCATACAGATGATAAACACTATCACAAAATAAAGCCGCAGCATCATTTAAATCTCCGACACTTTGAGTTAAACCAAGCCAGTTGTAGTTGGACATAGCCGAATAGAACCCAGCAGTATTCGAGCGAGAAAACTTTCTTACAGTAACTTTGACAGTAGATAGACGAGTAACTTGAGATGGTTTCCACATAACAACTGAATGATCAGATCGTCCGATAGGTGGCTGGGATGTACATTTGATACCAGTAGAAAAATTCGAAAAAAGTTGATCCAAACAGTTTGTGTCACGAGTTGAAAAATCGACAAGCGGCGTCAGGTGGCACAAATTAGATATCGAAGTATACTGACTACGTAGACCATTGAAATCTCCACACAAAACAATACGAAGATTTATACCAAAGCGCATTATACCATAATCAATCAAGTCCGTAATGCTTGATATCGCTGCATCATATGAAGAAGTATCATTCCAAAAAGGGTGATATACACACACTAGGAAAAGATGGAACTCTTGAATGTACATAACCAGGAACTCCGAATCACATGTGGAAATAGCGCGATGGTCGATGAGATCACATTCTAAGTTGGAAGGAACGTAGCAAATGATACCGCCTCCGTTGCGGCCCAACCTATCACGGCGGAATATGGTAAATCCAGGTACAGCAAGTGCTTCATCTGGTACAAGGGAGTGAAGCCAAGATTCAGTAAAAACACAAACATCAGGACGAGAAGATAGAAGCATTTGGTGAACTTCATCATACTTGCTCAAAATAGATCGCACGTTGGAGAGAATAAAAGTCTTCGGATGAGGATATCTCCTCTTCTTAGGCTGTCGAGAACCACTTGAAACGGGCACCGGAACAATAGATCTATGAACATCCTTGAGAGCATGATACTCGCGATTAACATAAGAGCGCCTTTTCGAGATAACGACAGGAATATGTTGGATATAAACACCAAAGAAGAAGAGCCTCCGCCTCACAGTCCTGCTCACATGTAAACATTGTCCACGCAATTGCAGCAGTTCATCTTTAGAATATTGAATGCGACCCATACAATAGATATCAGCATAATTGCATGCAAAGCACTAGATGGTAGATGTCAGATGAAAGAACGACTAAACAGTATTCACCAGAAGTCGCTAGAAATCCGACCGTCCTGCAACGAAGCAAGAGATCGAAAGCGAATAGATCGAAAGATCGAAGAGATCGAAAGAGATACATTTTGCGTTTTGCCCCAACTAAGTTCCCCCGGCGGGTGCCATAACTTTCATGCAATTTCCATTCTAGGACTTTCTATGGTATTGTTAATTTCTATGGGATGAGACCAGTGGAGGCAGTTGTTTCCCCTCCATTTGACATTCATTTTATTGTAGATAATTGTTTCAAGTAGGTCTATTCTAGGCCTACTCCAATTCATGACGCTGCAATGTGAATATAAGAGAATAACCATGAATCACACAAGTTAATACATTCATGGTGATTTCAGATATTAACTCTTGTCATAGAATCAGTATGTGATAGCTAGAAACAGTTTCGAAATTTGAATTTAGAATCATGTCTGTTGCAGGCTACATAGACGTACTTACATAGCACCATAGGTATGGATTGTCAGCTTATGAATTCATCGTGAATACTACGAGATGTGAAAATTGTGAGTGCATGTCCCCAGCATGACTATTGAAGTAAAGAAAATAAATAAGAACATGCGTAAAATGCCATGTATAAAGGCGCCGATGCATCAGGGTCATCACATCGACGCCCTCATGTCAGAAACTCGGCTACAGATCTCCTAATAGTAATTAAATTGTGGTTTAGCACACATAATGTATATCTCACAAGAACCAAATACAACTATTAGGAGCAAGAGAAATCAAATTTTCGAGAATGTTTTCAATGGGCAAAAAAGGGGACCACTTCTTCTGGATTTAACCATAGGCCCTACGTCCCATGAAGGAACATCTCAAAAAATCACGCAATACATGTGTAATAGATACGCACACTGATTTAGAATGAATGTTTGATCATAAAAATTAAATCACTTAAAAATAATGAAAAATTCAATCTTTGAATTTAAATTGCTGATGCTGTACACCCCTATTTCAAGTTTGAAGTCTAAATTATATTGCATTTTTCAGTAGTGATACATCGAAAACTGCCCTAAAACTGAAATAGTAAATACTTTTCATATAGCGTTGTTCCACACCTAGAAAATGCTGGCGGGTTTTGCTCATGGGACACATGTTGTTGGTCTACTAGATTCTTTTGATAAGGTATATGGCAAGAATTGCTGTCAGTTCACCACTATCAGATATGTGAAAAGCGCTTCCACTTATTACATGTATATTGAAACCTCACTTCCGGGCCACCTCTGAAAGTGGTCCACCTTTATAATAAGACCAGTTCGCGTGAAAAGTGATGTGAATTGACATCTTTCTGCGGACCACCTCTCTGAAACATCAAGAAAATCTCTCTAAACTTTTGTCGACTAGCTCTAATGTTTCTCGACAAAATATGAATCACATAAACCGAAACTGATAAGGAATTATTAAGATATATCGATTAGTACGCTGAGTACAGAATGTTAGATTGAGTGCCTATGTCATACACTAGTAACAGTAGCAGTATCATTGGAGCTGCACTATATTTTATAAATAAGCGTTCAGACCATTCTGTGGTTCAGACTTAACTGCTACTACCAAAAAGCTCAAGTTATAGGAACTTGAACTCTGCAGTGACCTCACTTTGTGAAATCGAGAAGATGACAATTCAAACATCAACAACACTGACTCATTCTGGACCAAGTTCTTTTATTGTTAAAAATACTTAAAAAACTTAGTGATTGTTACTTTTAACGAAAATTAGTGCAACAGTTATGGGTTACACCGAGACCGATTACACGAGCGCGAGAGTGGTGTAACCCAGGTGTAACCGATTGTCGCCACAGTTTTCTGCCAAAGTGACATCATTTCCTCGATGTATGAGTTGTATGAATCATAGGTATCGGACCGTGTGATCAATGATTTCTCAAAAGGTTTCTAAATTTTCGGGTTGCAGAGTTTTTTGTTAATTGGCTTGTCAGTTTGTTATAGTCTCACAATCGGTTGCCAACTTCATGGGCGACCGCACAGAAACAATGTTAGGTAGTGAGTTCTCAGTGACAAGCAAATTTCGGTACTTCTATTCCTTCCCCACTCCACATTTCTGTTGTTGACACCCGGAAGTATTGCATCGTCAACGATCTTCTCTTGCTTACGGGCAGTTTCACTAACGTCGCATAGCGTTGAGTGTGTAAAACTCCTCTTTTCTGACTTGTAGAACATTCACAGCCTGGGAATTAGACAACTGCTCGTCATTTGTCTGTAGACAATAATCACACGAAGTTCATGATCACAGCTGTACCTTGTTTTCTAACTGAGTATCCAAGGGACCAATCTTTCATCCCAGGGTTCAAGTAAGACTTATCAGTCGTACTGTAGTATCACTCAGTGACAGATCAAGTCTACTTTAAACCCAATGTAAGACTAACCAAACTTTAAACCCAACCAAGACTAAGTTTGGCAAAATTTGATGATTTTGGAAACTTGAAAAATATGGGGGAAAAGAATAGAAGTACCCAAATTTCAATGGGTGAGTGATGCTGCTAGAGATTTGTTAGCCTAAGGGCTGCTTGACACATGCGACTTTTTGCAGCGCAGAAGTCGCGCTGTTGTTTGTTTAACATTACAGCCTATCCAGCCTTTCACACATGTCGCGCGTTTTCATTTTGCCGCGAGTAAATCGAGCGATTTTGGTTTTGACCAACCAATGATCTTAAACATCATATTAACGGAGAACATTTCTGAGTTGAGCATGATATAGCGATTAAAACGCATTCCGAACTGTTAATTTTAGTTAAGTAGAACCGATTCTATCTGGAATGATATCTTTGGTTTCCAAAGTGTTGATGTTCTCGAACTTCGTGTAAATCAATCAATATTGTAGCCAATTCGCGTGCTAACGACAATGACAGAAGTCAGTCATTGTTACCAGTTTACATTTTGACCTCGTTCTCAGCCGTCAGCGTTGAGTTTTGGTGATCCACACACCAAACTGATCTCCAGAGTATGAAGAAGTTGATGGTGCTCATGGCGTCCACCATGGAGAGACTTCGCAGTCCCTTTTCCGTGAAACAATGGCCAACAGAGACAAATGGAAAGCTATGTCCACCGAAGACAACAGCAAAGTCGGGCGGATGCCAGGGTAACATTATAGCCTATGGAGCCTTTTAGACATGTCGCGCATTTTAAAACCGGATAAATTGTCGCAAGAATTCCTCTGGAAATCGCGCGATTTTGAGGCGATTTTGAGTTTTGACCGACTAACGATTTAGAACATAGCCGCAATCTGAGAACATTTCTGAATGCATTATGTTACGGTGATTAAAACGCACTCCCAATTCCTAAATTTCGTTCAGTAGAACCGACTCTATCATAAATAATACATTTGAAGTTCGAAAGTGTTGAAGTTATTGACCTTCGCATGCGTCAAACAATAAAGCCTTCCATGCGCGTGCAATCGACGATAACTGAAGTCAGTTCTTGTCACCAATTTACATCTTGACTTCGTTCTCAGTCGTCAGTGCTCGGACTTTGGTGATTCACACACCAAAATGATTCCCAGAATATGAAGAAGTTGATGAATCTCATGGCTTCCACCATGGAGAGGATTATTTTCATCAGATGCAAGACTCCCAGAGGGTCCTGCCAATCATAGAAATTGATAACAATAAAACCTCTTGAATGGAAGTAAAATTTCACATGTGTGGAAATTCCACAAAAGTGGAACAAAAAATCGCACGCATTTTCATTTAGACACACTTGTTTATGTCAACGGCTGAATCATTGGGTTAGAATCAATCACATGTGTAAATCTAAACTTTTACTTGGTGGTTCATACCCCAACTTAGTTCCCCCGGCTGTGCCGCGACCTTGAGTCAATTTCCATTCTAGTCAACTTCAGATAAACAATCTACAGTCCGTTTCATAAAAAGTGGATCATCCTAAAATTTGACTAAATAAAACATAAGTATGATACAGAAAGCATTTTTCATGTTATTTCATGTCCCTAATATATTTAAATGTCCTTATATAATCTGATAAGCTATGATACAGTAACGGTTCTTAAGAAGCTAATATTTTGTGGCCCTACCCTTATTGTCAATGACATTACCAATTCGTCTAGGCATTGATTCGATGATATCGTTGATTTTTGACTGATTTAACTTTCTCCACTCTCTTTTTAACAGTGAGACAAAATTGCTGATACAGTGAACTCTCGTTTTAAGAATCATTCGCTGCAAGAATAAACTCGTTATTAGAATCAAATCCATTTTCCCGAAACATTTCCATACAACATTATAAGTTTTCCGCTCGCTATAAGAATAATTATCTTGTCACTTTCGTTATATGAATCAATGTGTAAAAAATTATTCAACAAAAATTAGTATGAAAATTCTATGCATTTTGCACAAATACTTGAATAAACAAGGATACACTTTCGTTATATGAATCAGTGAGTAACACTTAAAACTTTCATTGCCTGAAATACTCACCAGTGGCGTAATCCTACCTTTTATCGATTTGATTTGCTAATACATGTCAGATAAAGGCGTCATGGTATCACGATTAACCTTGAGAAGATGAAATCCACTGAAATCTTCACCAATTGCGTTGTCGTACTATACCGATCGATTGGAATTGACAATGTGCGTCATCAGAACACATCATGAGATAATCAGAACACACCTTAAGAAGATAGAGGAAGAAATTCTAAAACAAACCAATGAGAGTCTTTACCAAAGCAAGATATCAGACTTTTTTAGACGAGGTTAGAGCTGAGCTGAAAAATAATGTTTCTCCTGTTTTCTTGATTTCTTTAATTATGTAAGTGCAACTTGGGTAGTAGGAACCACAAAGAAACATCTTATTTAATAGTTGCGCAAGCATTAATTTATACTGATTACTTACTAATAAGGACATTCAATCAAGCTAGAGATAATAATACTCTTACTGAAAGTGGTTATAGTGTGGAAAACAATAACAAAATTAATTGTTCAACAACAAAATCAATTGTTATTCCTTTGGTTAGCACCTACAATCGTAATAACCCTGATGTGTACAATAGGATTATTTTACCAGCCTTCAAGAGCCTAAAGCTTATGGACCCCTTCAAACAAAGCAAAGTCGTTCGATCGTATAGGTAGCCTAAATCTCTATTAAGCCTCTTAAGTAAGAACAATAGTATTGTCAGGATCTTCAAGTGCGAAGAGCCGAGGTGTTGTTGCTGTAAGACGTTAGTTGTCGGGAAAAATATTCCTATCAGAGTTGGAAATATTGAAAAGATCTTTAACGTCAACTATAATCTTTCTTGCACTTCCAAAAATGCTATTTATTCTATGCATACATAGACATCCCCATTTTACTATTCATAGAGTGTTGCTGTAAAGTAGCACTTTACAGGTCATGGACAACTTTACAGTTCATGGAGACCACTTTACAGTTCATGGAGAAAAAACAAGTTATACGATTTGTGTCGTTGTGTTTTTGTTATTATCTTAGTAGTCTAAATTTAATCCCATTGTACCCATTTAGAAAAATAGCGTAGTCTTGTTAAACACCCTTTTAGTCATAGAAAAAAACTTTAAATAATGCAAACATATACACTAATCCCAAAATAATGTCTGTCACCTCTTGAATTGCTTTCTAATGTTGAAGGGTGACATCGTCATAAAATTGGCAAATTTAGAATATCTATGAAAACATTGAACACTCTATATGGCATGGATAAATTAGCCATTGAATTGAAATATATTTCTGTGAATGTTATGAGATGCACTGGTATTAGAAAGTTTGGATATTGAAGTTAATTGCACACAAGCATGCCAACACGACCAATGAAATGAAGGCAGCAATTTTGAGAAATAAAATTGGACAAGAAAACGAAGAGAACTAAGGAAAAGATAGCTTTAGAGCAGAGGCTTTTGGTTTTTCAGTAATGAATTTGGCAACATCAAAAATTGCTTGACTAATGAATTTAAGCAGAAGAATAATTTTGAGGTATAGAGCAAGGCACAAAGTGAGAACTAGTGAATAAAAGTGTTCTACCGCTAGAAAAGAAAATCCATCAATTTTTCAATTATAATTATATTCACGACATGTGACATGCATGTGACTAAATTTACAAGTTTTCAAGTAATGAAGTAAAGAAAATACAAGAAATTAAGTTATTCCACTTTTCTTCCGGATATACGATAGCAAGTAAGTCCGAACCGTCTCAGATCGGGGAGGAAGTTTCCGAATATTAGAAGGAACTTGGTTCCAGAAGCTTGTCCCATAAAACCGTAGGGAATTTTGACCGTATTTGACAGTCCTTACTTTTGATTGCACAAACACGTTGCGGCGCATTCTTGATTGATCACATGATCTAAAATGTTCAGGAGAGATAACGGAGCATAACCTTTTAGGAATTGATAATTCTCCAGAAATTCTCGGGGATTTATTGATTCACTCGATATTATCCCAGTCAACCCGTACACGTGTAATACACGTGTATTTTTGGTGTAATTGAAAATACACTACTTTTACACGTGTAATACACGTGTAATCTTTGCATATGAATACACGTGTAGAAATACACCACTTTTACACGTGTAATACACGTGTTATTGCTTATGACCTGTTGCAAAGGTTAATTTTAGAATTTCAATTATATACGAATGCCAGGGTCCATGAATCTCAGGTCAGTATATTCTACTGCAGCTATACACTAAGTGGCAACAGCGAGACATCCATATAAACGATTGCTACCACATGAAAATAATGCAAAAAAATTGCACTATCACAACGATTTTGACTATTGATTTGTTGATTCTCTAAATTCACAGAATACATATCCAAATAAATGACTATATGTTATTCATTTTTGGCGAAATTCTCGGAAGTTATTAAATTTATCAAATTTCTTCAGTTCATCAACTGATCCGAACAAAGCTTCGTTGATATGTTAATTAATGTTCTTTAAAAACATGCAAAATATTTGGTAGGCCAAGAGTTTAATTAAAAACCAGAGATTTAATTATATTTGCATTTTGTTCAAATGCTGGAGTCCGCTTTATTTCGGAATAAGTCGCTGTGAAGATTTAGGCTGTAAAAATCCATTTAGAAAAAAACCTTTGCAATGGAGAATGCATGCTGCAATGTCAAGTTTTCATGTCTTAAAATTGAAAGTAAGTTGCTTTGTATTCACTCAGGTTTATCCACATTATCTGAGACATTATCAATCATCTGAGCTGCACGATAACTGTTTTCCAATGGACAGAAAATTTGTTTCAAAAGCATGCATCGACTTCTATGGTTAACATGTGTTATTGAATTTTGTATATGGTTCTGTTCGATTTCTTTGTCATCTTCTTAATTAGCTGCTGATCCTGCTGTCGATTTCTTTGATCATGCATAGAAGTCTATGATCTACATTGCTTTCGAAACTTAGCTACACATTCAGGAACATAGCATATGTTGTGAATTCAAATTTGAACAGCTCCGATTCATTCCGATATGTCTGGCTCAATGAAAACTGATCTAATGGAATAATTGATGTCAAAATGAAGTCAATTTGATGATCAATTGGAACATTTGGAAAATGGGACTTGCTTACATTTTGTGACAAATTGCTATCATATTGCTTTACCTGTGATGAAGTCTGGTGAGCTTTACATTTTGTTTCTTAGAATATGCATGCATGATGTAGAGTATTTTTCTCCAGACATATGCGCTTTAAAATATTAATTATTTTGATATTTTCTGCAGTAACAATCGAGTCATCACTTATATGTGTATCTTTCTGGAAAGCTGTTTGTCGCATTCCATGTCATATGTCTCACGAAACATGTCAAGGTCAGAACTTATAAATGAATGGGATCTTTTAGGATTGAATGCTTTTGTAGTGTACACGAGATTGATTATTTAATATTACAACTGATTTGAATGAGTTTAATGAATAAAGTTAGTGATTTAAAATCAATAACGCCGTTTGATATAAACCACAATTCACAAAATGTATCAGAATCTTTTTCCTATTACAAGTTTATATTTTATAAGTTTACAAGTTATATTTTGTAGATAAGATTGTTTGTAAATTCAAAATCACCAGGGACGGAGCGAATACGTTGACTGATTTTCTGAATCTGATTATCAATGACGCATCAAGTGAAGAAATATTTTCACCCAGTAAATGGCTACTTATCATTTCTGTTTTATAACTGTTTGTTTAATCTATTATATTTCAAAAACACCAAGTTCATGTTGTAAATTGCTGCTTTGCTTTCAAAATCGTTTGATACTCTTTTTGAGTTCTTTGCAGAACCCAACCCCATTGTTCAAACAACTTATATGCAACTGAATGCGATAAAGCCGGAGATTTTCAGTTAACCTCCGCTCCTCCTGCCTAGGAGATCATGCGTTTTTTTTGACATGTTCACATCAGCCGGAAACTCAGTCGCCTCAGCTGATAGCTAGAAGGCAGGCCTATCTCTTCGAATTGGCAGAAGCCATCATTGATTTTCCGGCTAGAATTTTAACAGTTGTTTCAGATTCTGGCGCTGAGAGCGCTAAGTTATTGAAATAAATTTCATTTCGAACCTTTCCTGAGACAGATCAATAAAAACGAGTTTCAAGACCATAGGAAGAAGACCTTTGACTAAGAACCAACCTGTCCATAAAATCAAAACATACCTTGATTGTCCTTAATTCGTTATCATTATTTAATTCCTTACTTTTACTGAAGATAATTCATTCACACGTAGCTGTCCTATTGTATCACTCTCTGGTTTAGATGGGAGATGGTTTAGAAGAGACGTGGAAAAATTTATCTAATTATGAGATTTCTAAAATATGAATTGATCTAGAGATGGATTACAAAACATTTAATAAACAAAACAAATTAATAGTAGAAATAATTCACACAGTGTAACTTGGAAAAAAAGCACCAATGAAACGCTAGGAGCAACTGAAGTTTGGATCCATAATTAGGGAATTATATCTAACACTGATGATGGGTTATATCAACCAAATGATGAGCTTTTTCATTCTTATTCTGCATTACAAATTATTAGTTTGATTGATTTCTTTTTTGTCGTTCTACATGTATATTTCTGCAGTTTCCTTGTGTTAAGTGATGCATCAGATTTCAAAAAGTGAGCATCTGATGAATCCTATCGTTGCTTTACATTGAATTAAATTTTAAGAAATGTACCGATTTCATGCAGAGCTTTTATCACAATCTTTAATGATAAAAATTTCTTTTTCGCGTAAATGATAACTTTTATATGATATTTATAACTTTATTTTCAATTCATTTCCAGGATTTCTTACCACCTGGATGAATTTTCATAACATTTCCTCAACTCCTGATTGGAAATTTGGATTTATGAACAGTGGAATAAAGCTACTTATGAAGTTGTCAGACGTCATTGAAGTGGATGAGATGGTTTTGGCTAGATATGGAATATTTGTGAATTCCTGTGATTTACAGTTTCCAATGTCTTTTACTCCAAAAAATAGTGCTTCTACTTATTCGGTGTCTTATAAACTTTCCTGTTATGGGCTATAGATTTCAAATTTGACCGACCATTTAAAGCGATTTATGTATGTTATACATGCTTAGAGCAAATAGTCAAGAAACGCCGAACTGTTCGGAACAGGATGATGCAAATATGAATTCAGAACAAAGTTCTAAGCAATCTAGAGGTTGGGTATGTTCGAAACAATAAAAGGATGAGACGCCAAAAAATAAACTAGCATTAAATTTTAAGTCGTGTAAAAGGAGTGTAATTTTGGTGTATTTTTGGTGTATTTGTACACGTGTAATACACGTGTATTATATGAACACAAAACACGTGTATTACACGTGTCCGATACACGTGTATTACGCGGGTCCAATACACGTGTATTACACGTGTAATACACGTGTAATACACGTGTACTGGTTGACTGGGTACGGAGTAATAGTGCATGCGATATGCTATTATGTGCTATTATGCTATTATGCCATCGAACGCCGCAACAGCCCGCTGCTTAGATACCGGTATGTTCTGAATAGCACTTTCATCCGCAGTAGAATTTTGAAAGATTTGGAATGAGCGATTGCTTCATAAACGGTCTACGTACAACTGCCTGCGCAAGACTAGTGTGAGAAAACGGGGAGACCGTTTGTTGCGAGCACAAAGGAGATTGAGAGAAGTATGCTAAGAAAAGAATGCATGTGGAGAGAAATTTGGAGGAAGGTGATACCGGGTATTTGCAAAAGAGAGCAAGTTTCGAAGATTGAGGAATGACAGGCGGATGCAAGCCCTTAAGAATGGATGGGCGAATGAAAGCTGAGAACTCCAGATAAGGTAAACAAAGTATGGAAAGTTAATTCAATTAATGTTCTAGGAGCGATCTGACGTTTTGATCTCAGTGAGTTACGAATTCTGAAATCTGTCAATGGGTGAATATTTACGTTAATACTGAGACTAGATTTTTTAATGCATCGATGGCAGATTGCCGGATTCCATGTTTCATGAAGCATAACTCATCACTGACTGATCAGTTTCACCATGTTAGCAACTCGAAGGATAGAGCGGCCATCAAGATGACCAGATCTTAATTCTATCGAACATGTGTGAGGGGATCTGGCGAAGAGGAAAGTATCAAAAAGAGGTGGCATTACAATCCATCGTGGTCGAAGATTGGATGACCATTCCTCGGAGCGCAATTGATAACTTGATAATAATATACTCGTACATGTAAATACAAGTGTATTTATGCTCCTGTTTATCATCATGCTAATTAATTTTCTTAACTTATGCAATCTTAGGACCATATGTTGCAACATAGTCAGAGGTTTTGATGTGTATATATTTGGTCATAATTGAATAGTGACACACATTTTTGGGATTAGTGTATATTCATCTCTTATTCTTGTTACTTTGACAAGAAAACAGTTTAAAGGTTGACGATAACGTGGCTACAGTTTTCAAAATAAATGTTCTTGGAAGAGATATTCTCGGTGCCACTACCGAATCCACCTGCCATTCTTTTGGACATTTCTAACTTGGAAGCGTCAGTGTTTTCAAGATACTTTCTTGCCATGTTCTCCGATGTCCAATTGAAATGCTGCTTTATAGCAACTGAGGAAACGTTAGCCTCTGCGAGCTTATTCGTTGCAGAACGGCGCAAGCAATGTCCGGTATACCTTTCGGGTTCCGGTAGTTGAAGAAATCCCGCTACATGGCAGCTGATTTTCGCAGTGTATGTATCCCCATCGGCTGCTTCGTATAGTACCACGTACCATCTTTTCTCTCACGATATGTTTTAAACATCCATCCACTTCCCACATTAAATCTACTCAGTTCATTATCATATGCCTCCAGATATTTGCAATACTCGAGAGGAATATTGAATTTGTTGCGTATTTCCTTTCCCCTTTGTTTGCTGACTTTATCTGTGATACACATCCCAGTGGTCTCACTGAACTCGCAGTCATCGCAATTTATATTAACAAGGTCTGCGCATCGTAATTCACCGTAAAATCCAACAACGAGGGCAGCTTTCCTATGTATATTTTCTTTTTCATCTAATGGGTTAGTTAGATAAGTATCAATTTCTTCTTTTGTAAAGAATTTTGATGTTTTTCTTTGTTGACCTGCTTCAAACGATTTCAGTAATAATGTTAAACGTGGAAGCTTCTGAAGCTTTTCTCCATATAAACCTTAAAATTTGTTGTTAATCATTGAATAAAATGTCCACAAACTGGTTGGAGCACATTTTTTCTCACGCTGTAAGTAGTCGAAGTATTCGAGGAAGTCACTTTCTGTTGGTTTATCTTCTTTCTCGGAAAATCTGATGAAGGAATCCCACGCATTATTGTAGCGCTTAGCACTTGCACGTGGAGTTAAGTTTTCAATAATTTCGCTGGCTGATCGCTTCATGATAACCTGTTTTAGCGCTCTCTGCCTGCTTGTTTGAGTGACAGCCTTTATTATGATTCTTGAATCAAATTTCAAATATCACACGTTCGGATTGACAAATCCAGTGAACAAGAGATTTCTACATGACCATAGAAGTTTCTAATGGCCATCATTTCTTATATCCATGCATAGAATAAAATTACATACACTCATTGGCAAAGCTTTTTAATTTAGAAGTCTATGCTTTTTACCATGCTTTTTACAATACTCGTAAACTTTCTATGACTCGATCGCTGCGCTCTCTCGTCATAGAAAGTTTACCTCGTATTGTAAAATGACGCTTTACCAATTTCGTGTAAATAATTATTACTTTCATCAGTGTTTGGGCTGTAAAAATATCTACGTTGATCAGACAGGTGATTGTTTTAGAAATAGATTGACTTTTCATAGACAGTAAATGTTTCATTCTGAATATAGCATTCTGAGCGTTAGTGAACATATTGTGAGCTGTGCTAAAGATCTAGCATCTAGGTTTGAAGCTGCTCCTCCAGATGTCACCTGAAAGGACAAAGATTGACAGGGAATCTATGGAGCGCCGAATCATATCTCTGTTAAAGTCTTCATTAAATGACTACTGATTTCGAATTTTCAGTTTGATATTATATTTGTGTATATAGATAATTTTGAAAATAAAGTCATTCCCTTGACAAGGTTCCCAAGTTAGGGAGCGAAACCGGTTGGGAATGCAGTAGTTCCGAGTTTTCTTTGGGTCTATTTTTGGTACATGTATATATATTATAGGTAAAATTTGGCACCAAATTATTTCTAAGACAAGATTGACAAAAAAGTAAATCGCAATCATAGAGTAAGCATATTAGGTAATAACTCCGTATTTATTAAATCCCCAATGTGTATACACTTTCGATTTTAATAGACGAACTCGTGGGAGATACAGGTGGTATTGTCACCAAATGTGAGATTTGCAAATTTTTGCAGTTATGCAGAAATTACAACGGAATTGAGTGATCAAGATTGTAATGCAGAAGGAATGATGGTATTTCACAGAATCTCATGACAGGCTTGGATACTTAATGTTTGTTAAATTAGCAATTCGATGGGTTCCTATTACTTTCATGCTCAACTTCAATAGTATTTTCTTATGCGTGATGACATCACAGGCAACCTGCCATTGGCAGAGCAAAATCACATAATCAAAGACAATGACTTCATTTAACTTTGAAAGATGTAAATGGTTCCACATCACTATTCAGATTCAATAAATGAAACATGAATTTAGTGAATCATAAAATCATGCCGATGAAAATTGAATTGAAAACTTGAAATTTCAAACAAGAAAGTACGAATAATATCGCGACTTTTTCATGAAGAATTTCAATATAATACAATTCATGAAATTCCCTTGAAATCAGTTTAATTTCCGATTAGTTAGGATGCTTATTATCAAATATTCATTCATTTAATATCCGACTTGTTTCATACTACTTATAAAGAAGAGTCATCTCGGTAGCTTTTAAATTGGCAAATTTTTCAAAAGGGCTCAAATAATTTTTTGGACCACGGGAACGTAATCTCCGCAAAAAACTGAAATCATTCATATAAAAATTTTCACTGTATACAGATACTTCTTTGAGTCGACACTCTACCTATATATCCCTATTCTATGATCGCAATCAATTTTGGATAATTTTAAATAATTCTTCTCTAGCTCTCTATAAATCAATTTTACTTTTGATTTGAAAACTTAAATGCTTTTTTTGAGATCCATTTTAATATAATTCTGACCGACGCTTCGGATGCAAACATCATCCATCTTCAGGGTTAGTAGCTTGTGTGGATTAAACTATTTACAGATCATTCTAATAAAATTTAAATATCAAAATAACATGAAAAAGCTATGTGATAAGCATGAATAAAGTCAACAAAAGAAGTCAACATGATGAAGTAAGTAAGTGAGTAAGCATACTGTAGATAAGTCATAGTTAAACCAATCGTCTTGTTAATCCCTGATCCTGTTTGTTTAGTCTCTTTTCTTCAGTTTTCGCATTTGTTCCTCATTGTCCTTGAAAATTGAATTGAACTGAACTGTTAATGAAGATTCTTCACTTTCAGTACTGAATTTTCGCTTGAGAAATTTTTGCACAATATTATCAATCAGCGCTTGAGGATAATTATTGTTGATCAAAATTTGAGTGAAGTGTTGTACTTCTCGTGAAAAGAGTTCCCGACTAGTAGACGAGATATTATATGCCCGAATCAGGTACGATCGTACGACTGATTTTTTATACGTGTCTGGTCCAAAGCTGTCTTAATCGAGGCAAAGTCCGGCCCACTTTGATTTTCTGTAGACTGAAGTTTGAAATTTCGTACCACTTCTCATCACTAAAACATCAAGGAAGGATAGCGTGTCGTCTTTTTCTTTCTCGTAAGTGAAAGTGAGGCAGGAATTTGATTTGAAATTATCAATAATTTCTTCAATATTGCAGTTCTTGTCGTGGAGGATAAAATAGTCATCTACGTAACGGCGGTAAATGTCCAAGATCTGGAACAACTTTATTCTCCACGTAGCTCATATGAAAGTCTGCATATAATGCACCCAATCGGCTGCCCATTGAAAAAACCAGATATCACACCCAACAAGATCTAGAAATTGCAGAGGCCTTACCAATCAAGAAATATCAACCAACACTAAACAAACAGGATCAGGGATTAACAAGACGATTGGTTTAACTATGACTTATCTACAGTATGCTTACTCACTTACTTACTTCATCATGTTGACTTCTTTTGTTGACTTTATTCATGCTTATCACATAGCTTTTTCATGTTATTTTGATATTTAAATTTTATTAGAATGATCTGTAAATAGTTTAATCCACACAAGCTACTAACCCTGAAGATGGATGATGTTTGCATCCGAAGCGTCGGTCAGAATTATATTAAAATGGATCTCAAAAAAAGCATTTAAGTTTTCAAATCAAAAGTAAAATTGATTTATAGAGAGCTAGAGAAGAATTATTTAAAATTATCCAAAATTGATTGCGATTTACTTTTTTGTCAATCTTGTTTTATATATATATATATATATATATATATATATAACAAGAAAAATATTAATAACTATACTCAGCAACCGGAGAAAAATATAATGAAATTAAAACTGAAAACACGACTTTTACTTATAAGCATGCTTATAAGTAAAAGTCGCGTTTTCAGTTTTAATTTCATTATATATATATATATATATATATATATATATATATATATATATATATATATATATATATATATATATATATATATGAATTAAATATTGAAAATAAAATGGCCAATACAATAAATAAGAAATAAATAATGAAAAACTAAGATCTGGTTTCCCGACATGCTTCATCTCATTTCTTGAGGTTAGTCATGGGAATGAAAACTTTATTTCAAAATCATGGAAATAAGACATAGTTCTAAGATAAATAATAAAAAGCAATCATATTCAGCTTGGGCTGAAGCATAGAAATAAATAAAATTTCTTTTACCTCACGTTCAACCTTAGTTGATGTGGGTGGCATTGTAAAAATCGGTGCGGCCTCAAATTTATCATATGGTGAGGAGATATTCGCTGCACACCTAGAGATATGACGACTAACGTCCAGTAACATATACTGAGGTCTAAACATCTGTTGTCTATGAACGGTAAGTCTGTTCCTAAAACTGCCTCCAGTTTGCCCTATGCAATAATATTGGCAATTTTTACGGTGAATTACATAGATGACATTACTAGAGTAGCAGTTGAGATTAGAATTAACATTAAACTGTTTGATGACACCGTTAACTTTGAAATTAATGATTTTGCCCACTATCATCGTCTCACAACACACATCTCTGCTCATCACACCTACTGACACCATAAATTGTTCTGCGGTTGTTCTTACAGAGAGATCTAAGTAGAGATTTCGGTTGCTTGAACACACGCATTATTTTTTTGTCCTTGAATGAATCTATCAATTTCAAGCTACCACTAGTTGGAAGAATCACTTCTTGAAGCATGTTCGGATTGTTCTTGTTATGCGTTGTTATGAACGGGATCATAGAATTTTCATTTACATGTAATTCTGAATCATTAGTGACAGGACATTGTTGGGCTCTTCGAAATGCACTATTGACAAGAGACTCGGGGTAATTCAGTTTTATTAATCAACTTTTTAATTCTAACAATCTAATTTTATTTTTATTTTCTGGGGAAACAATTTTAATAAGCCTACCCAAGGGGAAATTTCACAGCAAATCTTGGTAAGATTCATACTGAATCTTGTTCTGGTTCCAGTATCAAACTTTGAAAATCATGCAAGATATGCAAGGAATACCAAGTTTTTCTCAAAATGAATCAGTAAGATCCTTCATGAATCAGCCCTTTTCTGTTGCAAAATTCTTGCTGTTTCATAATGGTTCCAGAACAAAACTTACAAAAATATCGCGCACACATTCGCGCATAGACAGCAAGATCCCCGCTGGTAAGTTTCATAATTCCACTGATTTCCCATAAAATTAGCCTGATTCCAGCAATAATCTTGGTAAATCTTTCATTTTCCTTAATAAATCAGTACTATTACACTGATACTATTAATCAGTGTATTACTAGTATCAAGTCAATTGCATCTTCCAAACTCTCCTTAACACTGAGAGAGGAGAATCGAACTCCTGATGCAAATAAATGGCATAGTATCGATAAATGTCTAAAATGTCATGTTAAGACCTGAAGTGGAAAAAAGGAGATGGTTGTCGTGCCTAAGCTATGGAGTTGAGTAGAGATCGGAAAACATTCGGTTGATTAGCATGGGCTTTTATTGACTGAAAACGGAACTACGACTGTTGCGACAATTTGAAAAGTGACTACATAAAACAACATAGAGAGTTCATACTAATAGTACTGCTAAACAATCACAATGCACGACACTCGCCCCCAGTCGTTTGCATAGTATGCAAAAACAGTCACATGAATTTAGGTTGAGATTTTTCTTAACAGTCTCGACACTTGTATGGTATGGAAGACACTTATTTACAAACAGGTTACAGCAATCACAGCAGCAGTACTATTACTATTAATACGATAATCAGTACTGTTACTATTAAAAAATTTGAGATTCATGCAGATCCTTAATAAGACAGTAGATCAAAAAACTTCAATATGATTTTCAGTAACTTAGGTACATCTTTGGCTTAAAATAGAGCCATAAATATCTCTCGCGACGTGCCACCAGTTATCTGAAAACTGAGGTGAAGGATGAGGCCATACTGGGCTGAAGTGACTATATTTTGCAGCAGTCAATCTTCTTCCCTCTTGTGTTTCTATGCCGACAAAAATAACTACCGTGAAATGGGGTGACTTTGCCACACGGGGTGACTGCCATTTTATAAAAAATACAGATGTATTATTTATTATACTGAAAGGAAAGAAAATGATGACTATCTAGCGCAACTAAGGACGAGTCTGTTTATTAATTTACTTAATCAAACCGCTAAAATTATGAAGACAGTGGTGAGTGTGTCCAATAATCCTCTTTCTCTGCATCGATGAAAAAAGAGTGGGAAATGTCGCTCTTAAACTTCCATCTGGTGCACTATTTTTGGGACAAGTACCCTTTTTCGGATATGAATAATCTGTCGCTGCAATATACATAGTTGCCATTTCACATGATTAGGATAGTTAGAACATTTGTGCATGCATATAAAAAATCGATGGCAAAGTCACCCCAACCAGTTTTGCAAGCAATGAATGAAACATCAGCACAATATTATCCTATCTTTTCTATTTCATGCAATTGTCTATGATTTATTCTATCTTTTTCTTTTCGGTATAATTTTGTATCCATCGATACATTACCTTTCAGCTGACGATGCCCAGACAATACAAGCGAAAACTGGGTGCTCGTCGATACGTCGACTACAGCCTCGAAACTTTAAATAAAGCAATTGAAGCAGTAAATAGCGGCCAGAAAGTGAAGCCGGTAGCTCAGCGGTTCAGCATTCCGCGAAGAACTTTGGCAAACAAAGTCAAGGGACGCCACACCAAGAAAGTTGGGGGACAAACGATATTTACACAGGAAGAAGAAGAAGATTCGCTTGTGCTACATATTCTCAAATGCGCGGAATTTGGCATGCCACTTGATTTGCTAGACATTCGCATGATTGCATAGAACTACCTGGATCATTATGGACGAAAAATCCATTGCTTTCAAAGCAATTTGCCTGGAATCGATTGGGCAAAAACATTCTTGACGAGACACAAGAAAGATTTGAGAGAAAGAAGATGTCAAAACGTCAAACGGGCCAGAGCCAAAGTTGGACGAGAACAAGTAGAAGAGTACTTTTCGCATCTTGAGCGATCATTGAAAGATGTTCCCCCTAGCAACATTCTTAATTATGATGAAACCAATTGCTCTGATGATCCGGGTACGAAGAAAATGTTGTTCAGAAGAGGCTGCAAATACCCTGAACGCATAATTAACTCCAGCAAAGGCTCCATTTCCATCATGTTCGCTGGGTCGGCATCTGGACAATTACTGCCACCATATGTAGTCTACAAAGCTACTCATTTATGGCAATCTTGGACCGAGGGCGGTCCTCCTGGAGCGCGATTCGGAAGAACGAAGACCGGGTGGTTTGATGCGGCAAACTTTGAAGAATGGTTTACAAGGATTGTTCTTCCCTGGGCTCGAAGACTTGAAGGAACCAAAGTTATAATTGGCGACAATCTCAGTTCACATCTGTCACTGTCAGTTATAGAATCATGCGAAGAGATGCAAATAAGATTTGTATTGCTTCCAGCAAATTCTACACACTTGCTGCAGCCTTTAGATGTGTCATTTTTCGCACCACTCAAAAAGAAATGGAGATATATTTTAGAGGAACACAGAATCAAGAACCCTCAGACAGCCGGTCTTGAAAAGTCGAAGTTCCCTGGACTTTTAAAAAGTCTCTGCGACCAAATCAATTCAGAGTCGAATCTCAAAGCTGGTTTCAAGGCTTGTGGCATCGCTCCTTTCAATCCCGAGCTTGTCCTCCAAAAGATCCCGAACAACGACCATAATACTTCAGATAGCACTTCCCTCAACGAGTCAATAAGTGATACATTGCTTGAATACCTCCAGACAAGTCGATATGGTCAAAGAAAAACTGTTGATGACAAGGAAACCGTCAAACCGAAACGCAAGCGACTGGATGTCCTTCCAGGGAAATCAGTTTCTTCTGCTGAGCTAAGACAAAATACTGCTCTTGAAATTAGTTCAATCTCATCTGGGGAAAGTCAGTCGGAAAGCAGTTCATCAAGTGAAAACGAATCAGATTCAGAGACGAGTACCCTTTTGTGTTCTATTTTGCACTATGGCACAATGATGTTCTCAATAATCTCATAGGCTGTAGTCTAATAGTTTTCGACAATAATCGCCTAGAACTTAATAAATTTCCATGATTTCAGATTAAAAACTGAAGATTCAACATTACTGTACTAGGGAATTAAATGAATCTCCTTTAGGCCAAGTCAACAAACAGGTTCCAGTTTTTGCTTTCCTTAGCTCCTTGGTAGATCATGATGTCGGAACATCATTCCAAACAAATGATTGGATTGCATTTGTGTATGATCAATGGTATATTGGTCAAGTTGAGCAAGTTGATGCTGAAAGCGGGAATCTGCAAGTGATTTTCATACAAAATCTCTCGAGGAACAGGTAAGCTCTTAGAAAAAAATCATTGTCAGGTGTTTCAATTTTCATCAATTACAGATTCAAATGGCCATCAAAGATTGACCGACAAAGTGTAAAGGCAACTGAAGTACTCCACCGTCTGGCCAACATTCCATTTCAACCAGCATCGTCTTCTTCCACCAGAAACGTCTCTTATCAACTGAACGAGACTGAATTTAAACTGATCGATAAGAAATTCTCTGAATTGTGCGACGAATGAGGATGACCCTGAGCTTGAGCTGAATGCTAAGTAATTCTTTGAGCTGTACGACGTGTCATAAACGTGTTTTTGTAAGCCTTGTTGGCTGTTTATTTTGTTAATAAATAGTTTAGATCATTTCCAGCGTTTTAATTCTGCTCCATGTAAGGTTCACATTGAGAAATTTTAAAGTGGCTATGTCACCCCAAAACGCGGGGTGACTTTGCCACCCAACATTCTTTTAAAAAAAACATAGAAACACAAGCTTAATTAATCCGATGACTACATGTCACAAAAGTACGACTATATACCCATGCTACGGACAAAAGAACATGAATAAATAACTTGATGTCTTTTAGAACCATACGCGACAAGTTAAAAAAGTGGCAAAGTCACCCCATTTCACGGTATGTATTTCAATTACTACTCGGAACCGAAGAAATTCCTGAGATTTTTAGAGTAACAGCAATTGAGATTTTTCATCTTGCGATGCCGAATCAGACCGGTGCCGGTCTCGCCGGTAAAAGTTTGTATACGGACAGGACCAGTTACAACAGTGGAAATAACGCAATCCTCCTTAACTCAAGTTGAGACAATGAGAAAGCTAAATCTTAGAAATCAAGAACACCCTGTGATTTCTGGCACTCCAACCTGCCCCACCCCAAAACTTTGTCCTTTAAAGAGGGTGGGTTCGGGGGACGCCCACGTATCCTCGCGTAAAATTCTCATGCCTATCAATAGTCTGGAATATACAGGATATAGGGGAGAATGGGGTGACATGGCAGTATTTTTGACAATCATCCCTCGTGTCCAGATTGTGAAAACAAACTAAAAATGAATACTTTATCCGTATTACCGTACTTTCTGGTCTATAGGGCGCGACTTTTTTACTTGGATACAGCCAGTGCGCCTTATCTGCGGAGTGCGCCCTATCTAAGGTTAAATTAGAATTTTTAGTTCGGTAGAGATTAGTAGGCATTCATTTACAAGTATTGTAAAGTACTTATTATGATTTAAAAGTATCCTGGGAGCAAGTGCCAGAAAAGATTATTCGAAGTGGCTTCAAGAAAGAGTTAGGGGCGTCATTTTCCTGACATTGATTTCGTCACCGAACCTTAATTCAGTTACCGAAGCCAATAGTAGTAAGAAAACGGCGAACACTCGACCGGCGCCCCCCCCTCTGGAACGGCAGAGTGTCGTGGTCGGCCGCCGTGGTGCTTCGGGTCTGAGTCCCCCCCCCTCTGGAACGACAGAGGTTGTAGTCTGTCGTGGTGTGCCGGCCAGGTGGGTTCACAAAATGTTCGCTGACGTCCCCCCCCCTCTGGAACGACAGAGGTTGTAGTCTGTCGTGGTGTGCCGGCCAGGTGGGTTCACAAAATGTTCGCTGACGTCCCCCCCCCTCTGGAACGATAGAGTGTCGTGGTGGACTTGGGCGACCGCCAGGATTAGTCTTGAGGCTATAGTGTGTGATGTTTTTCGTGCAATCTGCTGAATGTTGGGTTGTAAAATGGGTTGTTTCGAGTGGAAGGAGTGGTCGGATGAGAAAACGGAGGTCGGATTCGTATTCAGCGTGAAATTCTGCATCGGTATGGTGAGTTTCAAGGCAATCGGTGAGAAAAAATTTTCAACATTTTTCGAAAAACGACAGAGTTAGAATTTGTGACGTTTTGGTGTGTAGCGTCAAAACGAAGCATCGGATGAGAAAACGGAGGTCAGATTCGGATTCAGCGTGAAATTCTGCATCGCTATGGTGAGTTTCAAGTCAATCGGAGAGAAAAAAATTTTCGCTGACGTCCCCCCCCCTCTGGACAGCTTGCTTCGATTTTGGCTTCCAGTGGACGGATTTTGTCGTGCGATAGCTCGTTTGAAAGCTAAGAGTGAGACAAATTCAGTGAAAGAATCGGCTTGTTCCTATCTGTCTTCGTTCAAAAGTTAGAGCGGTTACAAGATTTTAGGTCGGAGCTCGCTCACCTGAAAAAATCCTAAGTGTCAGAGTGACTTTGTATGGGTAAAATTTTGAAAATTTTCCAAAGTGTGGAATTTCGACCTGGGACCGTCACCAAAACATTTTTCATCAAATTTTGAAATTTCACTGACGCCCCCCCCTCTGGACAGCTTGCTTCGATTTTGGCTTCCAGTGGACGGATTTTGTCGTGCGATAGCTCGTTTGAAAGCTAAGAGTGAGACAAATTCAGTGAAAGAATCGGCTTGTTCCTATCTGTCTTCGTTCAAAAGTTAGAGCGGTTACAAGATTTTAGGTCGGAGCTCGCTCACCTGAAAAAATCCTAAGTGTCAGAGTGACTTTGTATGGGTAAAATTTTGAAAATTTTCCAAAGTGTGGAATTTCGACCTGGGACCGTCACCAAAACATTTTTCATCAAATTTTGAAATTTCACTGACGTCCCCCCCTCTTATCGATTGCATATTCACAGGGTATATAAGAACGGGATCGGGAGAGGAATTTCACTAAGTTGAGAAACTGACTACAGGTAAGTCGTTTCTCTTGAGGTCCGATATCGGACTTCTGACTTTACATTGCTGATATCAGCTAAGGTGTCAGACTTATAGGTTAGTCAGTATAGCATGACTGACCATTTGATGATAGTAGGCCGAAATCTTCAAACGGCTATAACTTTGCTTCTACAAGTCCTTTAGACTTGATTCAAAAAACATTCGACAGCGTTTGCTATGCTGAAGGTGACAGACTACTTATAAACGTTTTATGAGTAGTACTAAAATACTGAAAAATTTAAATTCATATTTAATGATAATAATTAAAGTTTTTGAATAAAAAGCAGTCGTTTATGAGTCTCTGTGACTTGGGTCGTTTCCTCTTGTAAATAACTCCACCGGTTTTCATGTCAAAACTGGGGCCCGGATACCAACACAGTGATATGACGCACGCTCTGTCCGATCGAGGTTGGATTTGTGGGTCGAGGCCTTGGAGCTGGGATAAGATCCCCTCTGAGTAATGCCTGTAACGGATTCAAGAGCTTAACACCCAAACGGTTGCTGACTTGCTATCAAATGTTTGGTGACTTAGTCTTTCAATGCATATCAGCAAGTAGTATCCTATAAACACTTGCTATCAAATTTTACTCTATCTTTACAGAATTATCATGACAAAACCGAATAACGCAAAGATGTTAGTTGGCAAGTGCAGTTGTGGCAAGATTGCCAGAGGTAGCGAACTTAAGAAGCATTTAAAAGAAAAAGAGGGGACGATGGGCCATGAGAGGAAAGTGATGTTGAGGTTGTGTGTGTCTTGTCGGAAATGTGTGATGGGGGATGAGAAGGAATTTATGAAGGCGCATTTGCAGTGTGAGAGTGGGAACATCGGAGAGAAGGGGTTCAAGGCATGGTTTGAGGGAGAGTTGTTGGAAAGGGAAGAGGTGAGAAAGGCGGTGGCAACGATTCAGGACGTGATTGGGGAGAAAGTGGTGAGGAATGCGAGTGATGTGATTTCGAGTGATGGGAGTTCGAATGAGGAAGTTGAGTTGAGAGCGAAAATGAAGAAGAAGGATGATGTTGATTTGGATGCGGTGATGGAAGATTTGTTTGGGGACATAGCGGATTTGAAGGAAGAGTGGGAGGGGGAGGAAGTGGCTAAGCCGATGGCAGCGTCATCGCCACGGCAGCAAGAGGCGTATGATACGGAGGTATTTGTGAGAATGAAGGATCGTGTGATGGCTTTGGAAAGTAATAATAGAAAAGTTTTGAAGGAGAATGAAGAGCTGAAGGTGAAGGTTGAGGGGTATAGGGCAACGAGGGAAGAGTTGGAGAGCTTGAGAAAGAAGGAGAAGGAATGGATGGCGGAAAGGAGCGAGTTGATGAGGAAGGCAGGTTTGGTGGAGAGTTTGCAGGCGAGTGTGTCGAGGAAGGATGAAGAGATAGAGCGGATGCGAAGCGTGGTGAAGGAGACGGAGGAGGTGAAGGTTATTAATAAGAGGTTGACGGGTGAAGTGGAGCGACTGCATGAGCGTTTGAAGTGTCGAAAAAGGAGAGTATATGAAGTTCATCTTCCCCTCTTTGAGAATAACGTATGCGATGCCCCTACAATCTCCAGCGACTTAAATGAAACACAGTTGTGTTATGAGGGGGATGGAGTTCGCTGCCTCCACATGACGATGAACATCAATGGAGATCTTGATGACTTCGTCGTCAGAAAAGTCAGAAAGAAGGTTCCCAGTAAGTCTATTCAACATAATCATTTTTGTAGCTCATCTAATCTCCTATTATTTTTCTTTCAGAGTGTTTGCAGTAGTAGTGTCGGTGGACGGAGAACGACCGATGGGCTCTTTTAAGGGCCAAACTTCTAATGCAGCTAAAGCGGTCCTAAGCCCGCCACATATCCTCGGATATGGAATGCAGAGGGGAAGAAAAATGATGAATGGAATGAAATGGGAGGACACTCACGCGCCACACGCAACATAACACACTTCTCTCTTCCGTGGTCTAACAAGCTCTTAACACATGGATCGCAGTCGATTGCTATCCCTGTATCAGAAGTGTAAGCTATCTTAATTTGAAACTATTTCATCTATCATCATCGTCCATATGAAATGTTTTAAGATTTACAAGTTAGACTAAGCGTGCTACTATTTCCAAATGAAAAAGTATACATGGTTAAATCATCCACTTAAGCCCATCCGTAGTCTAACAAGCTCTTTACACATGGATCGCAGTCGATTGCTATCCCTGTATCAGAAGTGTAAGCTATCTTAATTTTATTTGACACTATTTCATCTATCATCATCGTCCATATGAAATGTTTTAAGATTTACAAGTTAGACTAAGCGTGCTACTATTTCCAAATGAAAAAGTATACATGGTTAAATCATCCACTTAAGCCCATCCGTAGTCTAACAAGCTCTTTACACATGGATCGCAGTCGATTGCTATCCCTGTATCAGAAGTGTAAGCTATCTTAATTTTATTTGACACTATTTCATCTATCATCATCGTCCATATGAAATGTTTTAAGATTTACAAGTTAGACTAAGCGTGCTACTATTTCCAAATGAAAAAGTATACATGGTTAAATCATCCACTTAAGCCCATCCGTAGTCTAACAAGCTCTTTACACATGGATCGCAGTCGATTGCTATCCCTGTATCAGAAGTGTAAGCTATCTTAATTTTATTTGACACTATTTCATCTATCATCATCGTCCATATGAAATGTTTTAAGATTTACAAGTTAGACTAAGCGTGCTACTATTTCCAAATGAAAAAGTATACATGGTTAAATCATCCACTTAAGCCCATCCGTAGTCTAACAAGCTTTTTACACATGGATCGCAGTCGATTGCTATCCCTGTATCAGAAGTGTAAGCTATCTTAATTTTATTTGACACTATTTCATCTATCATCATCGTCCATATGAAATGTTTTAAGATTTACAAGTTAGACTAAGCGTGCTACTATTTCCAAATGAAAAAGTATACATGGTTAAATCATCCACTGAAGTCCCGTTCAAGTAAGTCAGTATGAAAGCAAAGATAATATGAAATAAAAATTTATTATGGCATGTATTTCAAAAGGTCTTCATCGTCAATATCGTCCCAGAGTCTGGCTTCACATAGATCACAAAAACAGTTCAGTTGCTTTAATCGTTCTTCCACTGCGAGCCTCACTTTATCAATATACTCCCACTCTGCCATAGTTCGTGGCTGGGAGTTAGGGGTGTACCACTCCCATAATTGGTGGAGGAATTTCGTGCTGGTGATCTCCATCACATCGTCAGTATCATACTGGAGATACTTCCACCTCACGCCTGTTAAGTCGGGACACTCCTTCTCACATACACTCTCCTCTTCCTCATCCGCTGGTAATGATAACTTTCTGATATTGTCCAGTCGGTACACCTTCTCTACCTTCCCCTTCGTTGGAGCGTTTGGTGCAACGAGCGCCTTTGGTGTTGAGCATGGAGAAGAGAATTTTGTGTTTGGTGTTGTCGGAGGGCTTGTCATGTTGACTGTGAATAATGACTTTGAAATGTTTTCTAATTCTTAAGTATCAACAAGCAACCAATCAGAATGAACAGCCAATGAATGATGAATATGAAAGTATATATGCAAAGTGACATCCGTATCATTTCACTCTGTCTTTGAGACGCATAAGTGAACTGTTGTCTAGCGAATTCTGTATTTGAGGCGTACAAGTGAACTGCTCTCTAGTGAATTCCAAATTTGAGACGTATTATTTGACTGAAGTATCAACCTTAAACTTGATTTCGTTGAAATGGTAAGTTGAAAATTTCCTCTCTCATCTCCCTCAAACGTGTGGCTAATAGCATCTTCCTCAATTTCAGGCATCAACTTCATCACCAACACCCTCCCTTCTCGAGGAAAGTTTAGAGTTATTGAGTCAAGGTAGGTTGTAACAATACACTGAGACTTGAACAGAGATGATAGAATGATTTCTCTTTCAGGTGATACCAGTCTCATCTCGAGCGAGTCGGATAACAACAGCGACTCCATGTCAACATTGTCGCGGGAATGCAACGATCGGGAATGTGCTGACTGTGGACACATCTTCACGAGGAAGCGGGATCTCACCCGACACATCAAGCGAGGTGTTTGTCGACCTAAGCCGGCATCAAACTCCGAAGGTGGGGATGATTCTGTTAACGTCGTCTCCTTTTCTTGCGACTTGTGCGCTCAGTCTTTCGAGACACGTTTTGAACTATCTTCGCACAGACTTCAACATACACACAGTGACGATAGTTATACTAACAGCACCTCCTCTATCCGACTCACTGAAGTGTCCATAAATAATTTAGTGAGGAACTACCAGATGGACTCCTCAGAAACCATTGCTAACTTTGAGGAATGGTTTCATCAAAATTCATCATTGATAGAAGCGCTCTTCAACAATTTAGACAATTTTAGGATGAAGGCGCTCATCTATCTTAAAATAAAATATGTAAAAATCGACCACCATACTGGTCAAATAGTAGAGAGGTTGGAGTTTCACATACCCTCCTCTCCTGCAACCGAAGTTGTAGACTATGAGTCTTGGATAAATTTTCATATCCAAGGATTAAAATTAAACATAGATAAATTTAACGAGCGCGATAGCGGTCTCGTTTTTGATGGTATTGAGTCCCCCTTATTTAAAATCACTTTATTAGAAAACTACTCTGGACGAGGCTCCTTTAAACTTCCGAAAAATTTAAGAAATAAAGCAGCAGTCATTTCTGTAGATTGCGAATCGCAATGTTTTAAGTATGCCGTCCTCTCCATTCTCCACTATAATGATGTACAGAATAGCCGATACCGTAAGAGTAAGTATCAACAGTGGGAGAATGAATTAAAGTTTGATGACTGCAATAGTGAAGATATGAAAATTAAAGATATAGAAAAATTTGAAAAATTGAACAACATCAAAATAGTTCTCCATGTTTGGGAAAAGGGATTGAAGGGTGTCCGCTACAACTCGCGTTCGAGTTGTTATGACCACGTTGTCAACCTTTTATTAGTAAGACAGGATGATAGTGAGGAATGGCACTACTGCGGCATTCCCAAAATTTCTCGCTTATACCACCACTTAAGAAATTCTACCTCATCAGAGATTTATTACTGTGACAGATGCATTCGGAACTTTAGGAGTAAAAACAAATTTGAAACTCATTATGAGTGGTGTAAGCGAGGTAAACTGCAAATGGAACGCATGCCCAAAGATAAGGAGTTTTCATATAGAGAGAATGGCGATGAACTAAGTCCTCTTCGTGTCATCTATGCTGACATCGAATGTTATATCGATGATAACATCCATCGACCAGCAGCCATTTCCTGCTATGAAGTATGGCATGACCATTTCCAAAATAGAAAAAATAAAATGCGCGTCTGGCAAGGTGAGGATTGTATTTACCAATTCCTACAATTCCTCAAACAGGCTGTAAAATTTCAGCAAAAGTATGATGGTGAACTCTATCGCAGATCATTGCATATGACAGCAGATGATCAAGTAAAATTTGATAGTTGCAACGTTTGCCCCAAATGTAGGAAAACATTTGACGATGATAAGATTAAGAAAGTGCGCGACCATGATCACATCACTGGTAAATTTAGAAACGCACTCTGTTCAAAATGCAATTTTTCGCTGAGGATGAAACGGCGTACATTACCCGTCATTTTCCATAATTTCAAGGGCTACGATAGCCATATGATAATAAAAGGAGGTTTAGGTCAAATGAAAGAGTGGAAGCTTGATGTAATAGCACAAACGAGAGAGAAGTTTATGGCCATGACAGCAAAAGTGCCTGTCGATAAAACTAAAGAAAATAAGACGGTCTATTTTGATATAAAATTTTTAGATTCCTACCAATTTATGACTGCATCACTGGCCTCTCTCGTACAAAATCTGAAGTCTCTTCCACTAACACAAAATCTTAAGAAACAATATCCAAATCTAACCGATGAAGTCATCACACGGAAAGGAGTCTTTCCATATGCATATTTTGATGCAATTAGTAAACTCGGCGAGACTTCTCTTCCGCCCATAGATAAATTTAAAAATGATTTGAGCGGTGCAGAATGTAAGACCGAAGATTATGATCATGCACAAGATGCATGGATAAAATTTGACTGCCATACATTTGGTGAATATATGATTGCCTACCTTAAGTTAGATGTATTTTTGCTGGCTGATGTATTTCAGGAGTTTCGACGAGTGGCATTAGAAGAAGATAAGTTAGATCCCGTCCACTTTGTCAGTCTACCAGCCATGTCATTTAAGTCTGCTTTTAAAATGACTGGTGAGACCATTCATCTCTTACAAGATCCAGAGATGTATAATTTATTTGAGCGAGGAATTCGCGGTGGTCTCACATTTGTAAATAAACATAGGTTAAAATCTGAAACAGTAGGTAATGATCATATCCATCTTAAGTATTATGACCAAAATAATTTGTATGGTAGTTCATTATCCAAACCACTCCCTCACTCTGAGTTTAGCTGGTTAGATGATAGTGAAATTCAGCATCTCTCCAACCCTTCTAACATACTAGCAATTCCAGATGAAGGTGATTGGGGATATTATTTTGAGATAGATCTAATCTATCCAAATAATATTAAACATAAAACCGTAGATTTTCCACTCGCACCCGAATCAGGTGA
The DNA here is from genome assembly GCA_907163375.1 of Prostheceraeus crozeri. Taxonomy (NCBI): domain Eukaryota; kingdom Metazoa; phylum Platyhelminthes; order Polycladida; family Euryleptidae; genus Prostheceraeus; species Prostheceraeus crozeri. Next base: position 42,575 of record CAJQUW010003555.1, read on the forward strand.
AGTGAGTAAAGATATGTTTTCCGACTTTATGAAACAATTTCATAAAGATTTAGAATCATGCGGTCAACCCGACTATAAGCCTTGTCGCAAACTTTTACTCACCCAGTATGATAAGGAAAACTATCTAGTCCACTTTAGCATCTTAAAATTTTATTTAGAAATGGGTATGATTTTAAAAAGAGTTCACCGCATTATTAAATTTAGACAGAAAGCCTTCCTCAAACCATATATTGATAGCAACAGCCAGAAACGTGCACTAGCCCAAAATAATTTTGAAAAAGATTTTTATAAGTATAAGAATAATAGTCTATTTGGTAAGACGATGGAGGATGTTAGAAAACGTGTAAACTATAAACTAGTCAATGATGTTACAAAATTTAAGAAATTGGTCTCATCACCTCTATTCATCGATAGAGACATTATCGATGAGGACCTTGTAGGTGTTAAAATGATAAAATCTGAAGTTGAGTTGTGCAAGCCCATCTATATTGGTCAAGCTGTACTAGATTACTCTAAGCTTGAAATGTACCAACTCTTTTATAAAATACTAAAACCATGTCCTCTCGTAAAAGGGGTTCGTTTGTTGGGTGGTGATACAGATAGTTTCTTCTTAGGTATTACCACTCAAAAAGATTTAAATTTCAATGAAGTAGGAAAATCTTTAGAAAGATATTTTGATACATCAAATTATCCTACTGATCACCCACTCTACTCCATCAAAAATAAGGCAAAACTTGGCTGCTTTAAGGATGAGACAGCAGGGAAGGAAATAGATGAAATGATTCTCCTCCGTCCAAAAATGTACAGTATGAAATTAAAGGATAGCGACGATAGTATTAAGCGTGCTAAAGGCATATCAAGATCATTGGTCTCTAACATGAAACATAAGAATTTCAGGAAAGCCTATAGAAATAAAAATATAACGTTTGTCAATATGACAATCTTAAAATCTAAGTCGCATGAGATCAAAACTCATACTTTTAGGAAACGGGCGCTTTCAGCATGGGAGGATAAGAGGTGCTGGCTAGAACACAACATATCTCTTCCACATGGACATCCTGACACAAACATACCACCACCCAAAAGAATTAAACTCACACTACCACATTCAGGAGACGTCTTAGCATAATCATCCTTAACTTAGTATTTTGATGTTGATTTCTGTAGATAAACATTGTTGTTTTATGTATCGCATGAGATTGTTTTTTCCTTGTGAATATGTGTCCACATCTGTACATTCCCCATGTGATGACTTTTCCACTGAAAGACATTTTTCCTATGCCTGTATATTTCCACCCTTCACGAAGTAAAAAGACTTTTTGTATATAGCAATGTTTATTGAAGTGCGCTCATGTATATATTTTCAGTGGATGTTGTATAAAGTCTATTGCTTCACATTCATGTACATATTTCAATAAATGTTGTATAAAGACTTCACTTTGTTTTCCGAAACACTAACGTTATGAGGGATTTAGTATCTTTCACGTGGATGCACTCTTGTAAACCATTGGTAATTTTGATAGCAATAGAGGGTATAGTTTGTTTGACGACGGGATGATAGAAAATAGATTCAAACATCTTCTCGACTATTCCATATGAAGCGTCTTTATCATGAATGAAATCACGTAAAATGTATTCTTTTTTCTCACCAACAGAAATAGGTAGAATCAAATCACTTTGAATGTAAAGGTGCTGTTCATGTTTATCAAGTGTCATTGGTGTTTCTATACCAATCGTATGCGCAGCAGCAAACACTGTTTGTAGCATTGAAAAACCAAAGAGTTTTTTCAAATTTTTACTCAATTGACATTGAATGTCATCACCCAGTCTCAGAACAACGCGTTGATTTTCAATTGAAAACGAAATGTGGTGTGTCTTTACATCATATTTACTTTTCATCACATGCTTCAACTTCTGTTGTATATAAGGATTTACTACATGAATGAAGCTTTCAACTGTATGATATAGACGCGGCATTATATTGATAGCAACTTTAGATTCTTCATAAGACTGGTAAATTTTCTTGATGCGATCGCCATAGATGTCCACCCACCATTCATCATTAACTGAATCAGCTTTAGTGTGATATTCATGAGAAGCATACACCACACCGCTTCCAATAATAGGTGTATAATGTCTTACAAAATGACGCAAGGTTGGAGAGAAATAAACTGTAAGTTTGTCATTATATTTCTGAATAACCAACTTATTTTTGTTCGCCATAATTTTCTCTCCATACTTCTTACCCACAGTCTCATTCCATCGTTTTACTAACTCAATAAGTGATAAAGGTTGAACACCACGCTTTTTCAAAATGATGCGTTCTTCGCATTCTACAACATCTTCATCAAATATTTTAAATCTATAATGAAATTTGTTGATTCGATTTGAATAAACTTTTTTAACATTTGCAGTAGCAATTGATGTTAGATGTAGTCCATGACCAAAACCAAGATGTGGATAGAATTCATTATCCAACCTCAGCGTAAGACCTTTAGTAAAAGAATGAAAGCGGAGGAACTGTCTCCCACTCCAATGATAGATAGTAAACTCATAAGCTTTCTGATTTTTATTCTTCATGATGGAAGTATTACCACTGTTGAATGCCTTAATAATTTTCTCATTCCCAAATGGTTCATAAGAATCTGATTTTATCTGAATCCATTCATAGTTCCACTTTCCATCTGATGTTAAATTGTATGGGAACTGAAATGCATTATTCATCGTTATTCCATCATGGGTGCGAGGAGTCAATATCATTTCTTCCAAATCATTCACATTCTGAATATTGCTATCATAGCAAATACTAGAAACGCCAACCTCCCATTCACCTTCTAAATGCAGTGGCCGATTTAATTCTACTCGATAGTCTGATGGTTTATTTTTGGGAAATTTATTCATAGAAGCATTACTGGGCAAGTAGATTAGAAACGAGTCCTTATTTTCACTTTCCATATTATTCACATTGGAAAAATATATTAGCATACGTTTGCATTAACTCTTCATTCGGAAATGGAGTGTGATACTTGTCACAGCATCTTTATGAAAAGGAATCAACGCACCAGCATCGTCATAAATGGCAATATCAATTTGTGGGATGTAGTTTGATTTCAGCTTTGTATAATGCACTTTCTTGAAAGTATGCTCAGATAAAATACTGCAGCTTTTTGGCTGGTATGGTATCATTGCTAGCAATGGAGCTTCAACATCTCCCACACGTACATCTTCACCAATATTGGAATATATCTGAAAATAGTTAATACGACGCGATAGCGACATGTCTGCGCTAGCTTTGGTTACAGTACCACTTTTAAAGATATTTTGATCAAAACCCAAAATGTCCATTAGAGTTTTATCCATAATTAGTTCAATACCTTTTCCACTTATAGTGAGAGACAAAGTACCTTCTTTTTCAGAAAATGAAATATGTTGGTCATTAATCACTTCATTTAAATAATCTACAACCAATTTAACCGAAGTAATAATGCGAGGCATCAACACTCTTGTTTCATGTAAGATACCACCTAAAGGCTCTACACACTTTCTGTATAAAGATACGGTCCATTCTGTATCAAATTGATTTGACCTTTCACATGGTAAATGTTGCATATCAGATTTTCCATGAACAGCTGCAGAACGATGTCGTAAGAACTGATGAAAATCTTTTGAACAAACTAATACTAGATCATCATCATTTAATTTGCTTATTGCAATATGATTAGATGATTTAATATAAGTCAATGTTGCCACTTGTTTGCCATCAACTCGAAGGAGATAATTAAATTTCTTCAATAATGTTTCAGGAGTCATGTTTGTCTTTCTTGGCTTAATCACAATCTTCTTCACCAACGTCTTCTCATTTCTTGGAATAAGATCTACATAATAAGCTTCCTCTCGATATATTAACTGTTTATGACCACTTATGTGGTAATTAACGTTAAAATTATCATAGCTTGTTAAGGCGCTAGCGAGGTAACCTAAATCATTTCTTAAACTTGGACTTAAACCAACAATCCAATCTTTCTCAACTACATGATGTACATAATTATAATCATCATTGTGCGGAGTAAATTGGACAATATGTTTACTCGCTTTATTCAAGAAATCATATATAAACTTTTTACATGATAAGAGATCTTTCTTTGGCCACTGTGGAATGTATACTCGGCACCCCTTTTCACATTGATAAGCAGCTGTACGCCTCATATTAATAGTCATCACCTCATGATCAAAAGTATAGACACAGTTGCTATAAACAAGTTGAGTGACACCCACTTCCCAATTTCCATTTAGCTGTTGTGCATGATCAATGGGAGTAGAAAAGAGTGCAGCTCGATTACTAGTAAATCTCTTTGTAGCCGCATTGCTAAGCAAAATATGATAAAACGACATTTTTATATTGCTAATCTGCAACTTTGCATAACATCATGAAGACTTGGATTTTGGACTCTCTACAATATATCAGAGTTGATCGTGATGGAAACGTACATTTCAAAAATTCTCATGGTCATACATCAAGAGGAATTACATTAACATGGCGACAATTTGTCAACCTCAATGATATCATGAGGGATTTGGAATATTTTGAAACATTAAGATTCATCTCCTTGGGTGATCAAGTTTGGCTTCAACATTACAGAAATGAAATTCAAATCTACCATTCTCATTCCGCAAACTGTTTCTCATTTCGCAAATACAATTGGGAGAAGTATAGAAGATATATACATCGCTCCATCATGACATTTATTCGTCGTGAGTTCATCGCCCTACTATGCAAATCTTAATCAGACATGACTACCACACATCATGAGTTGGAAATTAGATTCCCTACAACGTATTGAAACGGATCATGATCGAAACGTCTATTTCAAAGATTCAACTGGAAATGTGAGAAGAGAGTTTGCTTTATCTTATCGTCATTTTCAATCTCTACATCATATCATGAAGGACTTGAAATACTTCTATATGAAAAGACATTCACGTATTGGAAATCGCATCTGGCTGCGCGTCAACAATCGGCGAATTCAACTCTATCATTCCCAACTTCATACTAACTTCACATTTCATCAAGGTAGTTGGGAAAAGTATAAAAGGAAGGTACATCGCTCAATTTACTCATTCTTTCATCATGAAGCGCCATCGCTACACCATCGTCAACATTCTCCGTCGCTTCAGACTCTACACCAAAATCGATCTCACAACATTACACCAACAGCTTCCAAACAGCAAGTATTACCCGGGCCGCCCTCAAATGTTAGTGGTGAAGATGAACAATTCACGGAATCTTCAACTCTTCCCAAATGGAACTGTACAGATTCTCGGCGCCCTTTCTCATTCATCGGCGCAGTCAATGCGCTTAGAGCTACAAAGACTACTACGTCGGATATGGAAGAGGGAGAGGTGTGTGATGTCGAATCTGACTGTGGACAATATGGTGATCTCTACTCAATTGAGTGAAAGTGTATCATTTTTGAAGATTCGTACCAGCAGTTACAATTTGTGTTATGAACCCGAACTTTTTCCTGCAGCTCTCATTAGTTGTTGGTTACCTGTACATGTGGCAATCTTTCATAATAGTAAAGTGATCATTACTGGACTAAAATCTCATGTACAAGCAAATGTGATCCTAGACTATCTCATTGAGTATGTACGTACCCAGCGGATTGTAAAATAAAAAACAATTTTTTCCAACATGATGTTTTTATTTCAAATCATGATAGAACTTACAAATCATTTTTTCATTAGAGGATGGATTACATGAAAAGTTTTGAATAATAGATGCAAATCGAGATACATGTAAACGTTTTAAGATGAAGTACAGTACAAAAGCACCACACGTTGATGAAAGTGGATGTTGTAGTATGCGTTCATTTCGCTGATATTGACGCGTATGTTTTCTCAACCACTGCTGTGTTGGTATATTTGGAGGTTGAGCAAGAGAGTCAAATAGTTCACCACGTCGGTCTTCTCCAATAAAGATCGCTTTCCAATGCTCACCGCCTAAATTCTGCGAATGAGTGTTTAGCACAATAAAGATGGGATAGTGATTTACTGCAGGTGGTAAGGTATCGAGTGAATAGACATTATCGAAAGCTTTCAACGTCGCTTCGTCTGCATTACGCTGCACTTTAGTCTTAATATCGTCAGCAGTCAACCAACTCATTAACGATTATACTGAAGAATCACGTCACGATACTTTGTAATTTCAATATTTGAATCGAAGACTGCATAAATTAATACATTGATCGTCTCAGGTAGTGTTCTTTTGAACGTCAAATCCAAACGAATATTATGAGGCACGTTCGCTTGACGATAGGGTGCACTAATATCGCTGTCAGCAGTCAAATCAAATGCATAAATAGTATATCCACTCTTAAACTCTTTCATAGTCAGTCCGTTGGTATCATCCGTATTGTAAAAGCCAAAGACATCCATAAAATCAACATAACTGCGCATAAATTGATCCGCAGCAAAATCTGGTTTGTAGGGTGGACCAGGATGACTCACACCATTTACACGTAAAGCAATTTCACTTAACTGATTGTGTTTAAAATTGAAAGGATTCTTCTTTATATTACCATTAAATGCATCATTTTCAACCATTGCCACCATGAGGAGCTTCGGTGCTTCCGATGGAAAGAGGCCATCTTTCATGAAACTCTTTTGATCTTTCGGAATTGTAAAGGTGAGAAGCTTTGTATGCTGAACGGGGTAAATGGCATTTTGGCGGTTAAGACCTTCAGCATGTCCTCTAATGACACTTGGATTCGGTACTACTCGACGAATGTAAAGTGCAATATCTTCCACATGAATTCTAAAATTGTCAACTTTAGCAAATGCATTCAGCGCAAATTCAGGCTTATTCAATGTCAGCTTGAGTCGCATGCTGGTATTACAGAGTAAAAACTTTGACTGTCTAAAGAAGTCTAAATTCAGCGGACCATATAGCTGACATACTCTACTATCTTTAATCATAGCAGATCGCTTTACAAAGCCACTGTTTGTTTCAACATCAAATTTTCCTGCTTCATCTCTGTACCATCCCATGGCTTCCATATGACTTTTTTGTGCTGCTGGATGAAACTGTGATACATGATTGAAATATGATTTATAGGGATAATCGCTTTGACCACCTTCCACCTGCTGCTCTCCAATCGTTAGAGAAACATCGCGAAGTAATGTAGTCAATGGTAAATTGTTCAGTCCAACTTTATGTGCATCGTCAATAGCAGTTCCATCTGCTTGCTGAATTCTAAACCTCAAATCAAGCATCGCATAACTCAAATCTATGTAGTCATCACTACCACCAGGAATAACAAATTCAATGGGGCCAGCATTCTCAGCTGTTCGAGGATGATAATCTACAATACTTGAACTAAGAATATCTGTCTGTATGGCTTGTTGATCGAACAAACAAAAACCGGAAGTTTTACACTCCATGATTAGAAGTTATAGCAGCGTCGTCGTTTAGCGCCTGATGAATGATTAGAGCCTCTGCGACGTTTGCGTGAATGCCTTTTGACTGAAGATCGCACCTTACCAGCTCCGCGATGTTTCCTCCTTCCTTTTTTCATTCGTTTAGGTGATTTCTTTCCTTGAGTAACACCAGCAATGGTCTGCTTCAATGTTTTTAAACCGCGTTCCTTCCACGATTCAACAAACTGCTCTTAAAACTTCTACCTCTGGAAAGATCACTAGCAACATCACCAGCAAAGCCAACGGCATTACTTAAAACATTTCGTTTTAAAGATCTACCGACATTGGATATGAGAGGTGCTACAACAGATTTCAGTGCACCAAGTATGCTACCTCCACGTTGGCGGCGAGCGCCGATGTAAATTTGTCCTCCACCACTTACATAGGAGGGTCGTGAATAAAATGAGGCAGTTGGATTCATAGCTCAAACCCTAAACATTGTTAGTTACAACTTTGCATGAATCACTGTCGATCACTTAGATGAAAGATGTCGGCACGACGCATCCAAGAGTTCATACTTGAAGGATAACCAGTCCATTTAACAAGACACCATTCTTCACCTTGCCGTTTTTTACATCGAATGATTTTCTCTACCAAATATGTTTCACTTTCAGTGACTACCTCAATCTCATCGCGGTAAAAGCTACCCTCAATTTCTTCATTATCGTAATCTTTCAACTTGTAGGTGGTCGGAGAGTCTTTTTGATTAATCCTTGATACTGTAAATACCTCCTCTGTCCAATTCGGGAGGTACCCTTTAGCAAAAACACTTTTCACTTTTGAGATACGAACTTTATCACCAATTTTCACATCACTTTTCACATGAGTGCGTTTACGTTGGAATGATTCGCGCACTTTATCTACATTGTCAGCATTTACATCTACTGGTCTGAGTCCAATAGAACGATGGATAGAGTGATTGTAGGCATGGAGTGTATCTTGTAGAACCTTTGTCCAATTTTGTGTCAAGTTGGCAGTAAAATGTCGCCACAAGCGATTTTTTAATGTGCGATTAAAACGTTCAACGAGTGCAGCTTTATAAGCGCTCTTTACACTAAACAACTCAATGTCATGCCTCTCAAATAATCTTGTCACATGCTGATTTTCAAACTCTTTTCCTTGATCACTCTGAATTCTTTTTGGAATGCGACCTTCTCGAAAAATTGTTTGGAATGCTTTTGCTACTCCTTTCCCTTCTTTAGTTTTTAAAGGTTGAGCCCACGCATAACGCGAGAAAATATCAATGACGGTTAAAATAAAATTATTGCCCGAGTTATGTTTTGAAATGGAGGCAACATCACACAAATCTGCTTGCCACTGTTCATCGATGTCATGAACAATATAATGGCGGGTGCGGTACTTCTTTTTCGCTTGTTTGTGGAGTGTATAGGTAGCCTGACCCTTTAACCATCGTTTCACTTGTGATTGTGGAAGACCACTCGCTTTTGATAATTTCTTGATAGATGCAAATCCTGCCGGATGTTTTACATCATAATAGATTGACTTCAAACGTTCAGTCGATGACGACTGACTCTTTTTCCTCCTTCTCATCTTTTTGTTTTCTTGCCTTTCTACATTTACAACAACTGCAGCATTTAGCTTTAGCGGTTTTGCGATCGTGTTCACATTGCTTAGGGGTTTCATTATGAGAGCTGGCGCAGCAAGTGCAAGTGACAACGACATTCACCTCTGGCGGCTCATTACATGGCAAGCAACACATCTGCTTCATATTAATAGTCTGAGAACATGTATTTCCTAGGAGGAGCTGTTTTACGTTTTCCTTTTACCAGTTTTAGTGGCGATGTAGATCTACGTCGAGTTCTTCCTCTTGTTTGCTTAGTGAGTGTGGGAGGGGATGTAGCAGGTGACGTCTTAAACCAATTTGTTGGCATTTTCATCGCCTGAAGCATTGGAGTAGTAGCCACTGTTGAATCAAGTTCTTTCAATGTCTCATTATTTAAAGCAAATTTTGGCACATTATGCTTTTTCAATAGTTTAAGAAAGTATGACCAACCAGGTGGAACATAGCCCTGACGGCGCTTTCTACGTGTCGCATACTGAATCAAGTCTTCATAACGTGAAGCATCAATCACTTTATTTTCATCTGTAATGATTTCTCCTCTATCATTTACATTGAGATGGGGTTCAATACTGTTGAAAAGAGATATGGCATGTGCGCGAGATGCTAAAGGTGTAGCAGTCGATACAGAGTCACGCATCTTATTCTTCAAGTTTTTCAATTGCTCAACAGTTTCCGATTGTAATAATACAGCACGATGTGGATCTTTGATGTGAACATTTTGCTGATAATCTATTTCTTTCCTATACATTTGATTTGCAAGAGGTTGCTTTACTTGCTGCATGGCAGTCAATTGTACATATTCATCCTGAGGAATAACAATCATGCGAGAATAAGAACTCATAGTTTGTAGATAATCATGGGAGTTTTCAAAATATCACTTCGAAATCTAAATTCTTCCGGACACTCTTGCGTAAAGTCAATGAATAAGTAACCGTATGGTTTTTCAGTAGCTGCTTGAAAAATTTCAATTAAGGCTTTTGATCCTCTGGGTGCAACTTGTCGCGCTAAAATTTCAAATTGACTTTTATCTCGCGGATTCTTGAAAATAGCATAATAGTGTGTATTCAGGTTTCGTGTACGAGCTTCTTTTCCATCAGGAAACAAATTTTGTGTGATATAGATGATAAAGCACCTTTTATGGTGTGCTGCGCGAGTGAACATATCTGTAACATCTTTTGAATTCTTACTTTCTTTTAATAAATCATCCAATACAACAACATCATTAGACTGAAGTTTATCCACTGGAATAATTCCTTCATGTCGAATAAAGTTGCGACTTTGCAATTCCTGAAACAGCGACGGTTGATAAATACCATAACACCAAATCACTCGATTGATAGGTTCCTTAAACAACTCCCTTCTTTTATCCAATAAATTCAGCGTGAAAACAGTTTTACCTGCATGAGATGGACCTGATACAGTCAGAACTTTATCACATTGAAGTCTGAAATCCATTTTATTACTTTGAGATTCAACATTTGCATAATTAACGCTTAGAGCCAAAGATATTACCCAATAGGTTGCCCACGGCAGGAGCTATCATTGGAAGTATTGCTGAAAGGAAACCGCCCTTTTGTGTTAGAGTTTTCCTCTTTCTTTGAAGGGTGACTTTAGGATTGGAGATGAAACGCAATTTCGTAGCATATCGCTTAAGTAACTTTCGTTGTTTTGGCGCTAATTTCTTCGTCCTCAACTTCCTCACATGAGAAATAATTTCACAAATGAATTTATCGTTAGCATGTCGTATAGCATTGTATCGCTGATTTGCTTTCATTCGTCGGAGAGCTTGAATGGCTGAAGAAAACTTTTGACTTTTACGTTTCGTCATTTTACGTTTCGCCATTTTCCGTGTTAGTCTTTGCTAAAACCTATCTTTACCACATTTGCATAGGTACTAACTATTGCGACATAAGTGACACTCGAAATGAGCAATATCACAGTGGTTACATTGGCAAAGTTGAATGCAATTACGTATGAAACAGCGTTGACAAAAAGCATGCTTACATCTCTTGAAGATGCGCTTTTCATTTCCATCCTTTCGCTTACATACATCGCAACACATAGTTTCACCGTTACTGATGTCTATAGCAAGTCTTTTTGAAGATATGAATTTGCTAGCCTTTTCTAAATAATAGACGCATGTACAGAAGGAATATACTTCGAGAGTGAGCAGACATAGCTCGAAAACCAGTTGTGCTACAATCAAGTACCACTGCATTTTCAATTTTTCTTTATGGAAAGTTGAATGTGAATATCTGAAATCGCTTCAATCACTAGACTGCTACCATGATGGTTAAATGCGTTAAGACGTTCAGCAATTTTTATCATATGTCTTTTAAAAAATTCTTGGGGGTGATCTACCACTTCCATTGAATAAGAAGCAAAATGGAAAGAGCGACTTTCCACCTCTTCCTTTCCAAAATGACTAAACTTAATTTTCGCAACTAATCGCGCCATGATAATGCTATCAGAGAATGTATTCATTAACTCTAGAAATAGAGTGCTAGCATCATCGACCACTGCTTCGATGTCGGTCTCATCTTTATGAAAATTTATCACATAATCTTGAACAGCTCCTTTTAAACTTTGCCTATGAAAATGTAATGTTCCGCAGTCGTTTGAGAAAGACATGATCGCCCTTTATCTAACCCATCCATTGCATGAAAACAACAACTCTTCTCATAGTAACATTTATTGAATAACGGTAACAAGCATGCATTATAAATCAATGGTTTGAAAGAGATAAAATAGATACAGCTGATAACTATCATACAGCGAGCAATGATAACCATACAGGACTTTGGCAGTGTTGAGGTAAGGAGGAAAGAAGCATTGGTTATGAACGTAGCTACTACAACGAACAGACAAAATAGGAACACACAAATCCTTAAAACGTTTCGTGACTTCATGATAATGTTGATTCACTCTACTATCCCAAGGCGGGAGCAAAATATCATCAATGATTAGATTGGGAAATACTTTCCTCTCCTTACCAGGATTATTACAAAAGATGCGTATAACATTGAAAGCAGCTAACCATCGTTTAAAGTCAATAAGAAGAGCACTTTCACAAGAAAAGCCATAGTCTTGCAAATATTTCAGATTAAGTCCATGAATGTGTTTTCTCGCCCATTGATCAACATTGGGATCGCAGTTGGCATGTTGATGATAGACACTAACAATCTGATATGTCCAATTGTTCATAGCAATAGCACTGAGCTCCTGTACAGGTTCACCCTCACAATCCATAAAAATGATGATAGAAGCCTAAAACGGAAATTTACACATCTAAGGAAACGTTCTATAACATATTACAAAATGAAGAATTACATCGATGCTTTTCACGACAAAATACACAAATGATATGATGGCAACGAAGAAGTAAAATGTATCTAATAAGACCACGTCTACGACACTCAAAGCACATAAGCGAATTGTCATAGGGTAGAGTTAGGAAAGGACTAGTAATTCTCCTTCTTTGATTTGCGTTTTGATGTAGCATTCTTCTCCGACTTGCGCTTCGTACCACTGCTGTTAAGGATTTGATCAATTATGTCGTCCACGTTGGGTGGTTTTGGAATATATAGGATGGATTCCATATGCATGGAGAGAGAGGCTATTTTATTATCCTTGTGTCGACCATAATATAGCCCATTCACTTTGAAAAGGATATCCCAAGTACCTTCTCCGAGCTCATCACATCTGATGGGTATTGAATGATCTCCATCCTTCTTATAGTAAGTACACCAATGTGATACCGGTAGGCAAATGTGATTACCATCCCAAATCTTTCTATAGGGAGTATCCTTGTCATCTCTCGCCTTCCACTCTTGAGCAAGAGGAGTAGGAATGTCCATATTTAATGTCACGTACTCCTCAATAATATCAAGTTGGTGGCGAATGTACGGACTCACGGGGATCAGTATGTAGTCCCCATACTGATTGTGCATCATCTTGACATCCGTGGAAGGGAGCATTCCCGTTTGGAGTACTACGCTATGATCATCATAACGCAAGGCTTGTTTAAATTTACGCTGTAGCGGTGTAGGATTATGTACTTTGGATGTTTCTTCCACTGGCCTCAGTTGTAGATGATCTGACCGTAGCGAACCTTGTAACGTTTGACCGCCATTTTGTCCTACTAGTGCAGCAGATGGAGTAGATGCCTGAAAATGAAAAAAGATTGTATTAAGTTTACGTTCAAGGGAGGAGAGGGAGGGAAGTAGCGACTTACCATTTTAGTTGGATAATAGAACAGGGAACTAGAGAGAGAGAGAGAGAAAATGTGCGTCCGTCACTCGTGTGATTCACCGATGGAATGATTCTCACTGTGGAAGGCTCGCTATTTATAAAGAAATGCTTGATTCTCATTGGATGATGATCCTCATTGGACAATAACATCAAGCTGATTCCAAATCTGGCCTCTGTTTACCTATCCGAGCCTTCGTTTTGGTGCTACAGCCCAAAACGTCCCAAATTCTAACTCTGTCGTTTTTCGCCAATGTCCCAAAATCTTAAATGGCGTCTCACATCTAAACGAAGACAGATAGGATCAAGCCGATTCTTTCACTGAATTTGTCTCACTCTTAGCTTTCAAACGAGCTATCGCACGACAAAATCCGTCCACTGGAAGCCAAAATCGAAGCAAGCTGTCCAGAGGGGGGGGGGCGTCAGTGAAATTTCAAAAATTGATTTAAAAATGTTTTGGTGACGGTCCCAGGTCGAAATTCCACACTTTTGAAAATTTTCAAAATTTTACCCATACAAAGTCACTCTGACACTTAGGATTTTTTCAGGTGAGCGAGCTCCGACCTAAAATCTTGTAACCGCTCTAACTTTTGAACGAAGACAGATAGGAACAAGCCGATTCTTTCACTGAATTTGTCTCACTCTTAGCTTTCAAACGAGCTATCGCACGACAAAATCCGTCCACTGGAAGCCAAAATCGAAGCAAGCTGTCCAGAGGGGGGGGGACGTCAGCGAAAATTTTTTTCTCTCCGATTGACTTGAAACTCACCATAGCGATGCAGAATTTCACGCTGAATCCGAATCTGACCTCCGTTTTCTCATCCGATGCTTCGTTTTGACGCTACACACCAAAACGTCACAAATTCTAACTCTGTCGTTTTTCGAAAAATGTTGAAAAATTTTTCTCACCGATTGCCTTGAAACTCACCATACCGATGCAGAATTTCACGCTGAATACGAATCCGACCTCCGTTATCTCATCCGACCACTCCTTCCACTCGAAACAACCCATTTTACAACCCAACATTCAGCAGATTGCACGAAAAACATCACACACTATAGCCTCAAGACTAATCCTGGCGGTCGCCCAAGTCCACCACGACACTCTATCGTTCCAGAGGGGGGGGACGTCAGCGAACATTTTGTGAACCCACCTGGCCGGCACACCACGACAGACTACAACCTCTGTCGTTCCAGAGGGGGGGACTCAGACCCGAAGCACCACGGCGGCCGACCACGACACTCTGCCGTTCCAGAGGGGGGGGGCGCCGGTCGAGTGTTCGCCGTTTTCTTACTACTGCCAATAGTGATAAGTGAGTATCACACTTGAGACGAACATTGATTGTAACACTGAAACGAGTCTTGATTCAGATACCGAGGTGAACATTGAAGTGAATAGTGAAACTTCCTGCGTGCAGGTGAACCAACCATTTCATACACAAGACTCTGACATATAGCTTCTGTTGGTTTAGCTGAGCCTTATGTATTGGAATATTCTTTGGCTATAATGACAATCATGAACCTTCGTGGTTTTTCAAGAGACCTATTATAACATAGCTTTTGCTTATTCTAAGCTACCGGTAGTGCTTCAATCGGTGGAATTAGCTTCAATTATTGTTTCCTACTGTACAAGATATCATCTAAAAGTAGGTATACATGTGCGCCTTATCTGTTGACAAAATACGAAATTATCTAAAAATCGGCTTGTGCGCCTTATGCGCGGATGCGACTTATAGGCCGGAAAAGTACGGTACATAGCGTATTTCTCAACTTTTTGTTCAGGTCAAAATAATGTGATAAGAGTTCTTGACCTGATTTTGATTTTAAAAAAAGTTCAAAAACTGCCATGTCGCCCCATCGATGGGGTGACATGGCAGTATTCAGTTTAACTTTGTATATCTGTCCAATTATCGTTTGTAGACTAGACATCAACAAGAACTCAACCAGCTCAAATACATCTCTATCCGCTCATATTTGATAGTAAACTTACCTATATAGTTTCTTACTTTCTCAAGATTTCAAGACATCAACTAATATTTTATATTTTTTAACATACCGGTAACCATGATATCTGCATATTGATCATCTGATTGATTAGATGAATAGGCCTACACGACCATACTAGCGTTGCATCACGTCAAACAAAGCGATCTTACGCAGTTTGACCTCAGTTTTCCGCCTCTAACTCTCACATGGAACCACAAAACCGCTTTTACCTAGGACTGCATTATGAAAACCATGACATCATGAACGCTATCAGAGTCATGCCCATCGTCACAACACTCGTCAGTAGCGACATCAAAGGAATCGAACAATGGCATCGAAGGCAAAGCATTTCAACCTACGGCAATGCAACTAAGCAATTAGCCAATATGATAAACGATAAGTCTTCTAAAGATGTGTCTACTGTTAGAAACCTACTGATGAATATTCTATCAAAGCACATTTTCAAATATAAAGCACGATAATTCAAACCCCCGTCAGATATGTAGGTCTATCTAAAAGCCGCGATTAACTGAATCGATTGCCAAAAAATTGAGTAACGAGTAATTTAGGGAGTGCTCTTCCTGTAAACCGAATTAAATTAGAAAAGTACACAGACTTTTTGAGTTAGAGGCGATATCTTAAAAGTATATGGCGGTCATTCTGTGACATTATCGGGTGACCATTCAAACATTCGTGGATTGTGTAGAATTCCATTTCAGTCTTTGATAATGGTAAGAGATTCATTCCACGCGAGTAGATGTAATGCTATTGCTATCAATAACAAATGTGTCAGCATTGACTAGCGAGAGAACAGTGCCACATGATATTCACCTGTTGGGACCCTAATGCGCACGCGCGTCATAGGTTAACTGGTCACCATTCCGTCATGTAATACAATGTTATATATACTCGTATCTAGATTTTCTTGGCAATCGATTCCGTTAAATGGCTATTGTTAGGCTTCAAAAGATCGGTCCTCATGGCGAGCTGATGTCGAAGCATTTGCGATCGACAGCCCGCTGTCCTCACAACAATCCGATAATGAATCTAGTAATTTTGAAATTATCCATGAATGAAATGGTTTAAACAACGATAATATATTTAATATATTGAATATTAGGAAAGGCCTTAGCATAGAAATCAGATATACTGTAATAGGCTAGAAGGGCTATCAGCCGTTTACTATATTTCTTTACTTTTCGTGAATGCAAGCTATCTTCCAAGGCAACATTACCTTCAATCTTAACATATTCTGCTTCTATGCATTCAACATTGCCATGCAACAGCACTGTACGGGATCATGTACAGGAAAATTTTTCAGCCGTATATAACACCAAAAGTACGAAGTCGAGCATATTTTCCATGAGTTGTCCGTAGAGTACACTTTGTAGTGGAGTAAAGTAACGCCATAACAGAGCTTCGTTTAGGTTTGTATTCTTGAGACGTCAATGTCAGCATGTGTGACACTCAAAACTATGTGTGATATTCCTTCGACCACAGGATTTAAATGACTGCGTGATTCTGGGGCTTCGTCGATTTCGATATTTCTCTTTTTCGCGTCAGCACATAGTAATATGCTTGGTCAGATACATTAAATGCGTTACTGGCCAGTTGATGTAGAAATTGATGCAGGATTCGGTATGAAAATCAAAAAATTTATTACATGAACAATATAATGACTGCAATGTACAAACATACGTAGAGTAAAAATATCATGTAATTATTACGATTTCTGCTTAATTCCTATTTTTTGATTTGTTTAAGATTTGCCCTTTTTAAATATGTCGTTGTCAGAGTAATTGCATAAACAAAAGAATGTGACAATGGTTTTCCGTTGAGTTGGTACTAGTCTCTGTCAATTTCTGCTATATCATCCGGAAACAATAGCTATAATTAGCAGAGACTTCGAGCATCATTACAGCAATACCATTTTTCGTAAGTTCGTTATTCTCTGTGATATTTCAAGTGAACAATTATACATAAAGTATTTAATGAGACAGAATATCAATTCATTGACGAAAGAAAGCTTCTTTCTTTCTGATTCTCTTCAATTTCAAGAATGGACGCATAGTGTCGTTTTTTAACGTCTTATATGTCTTTGATTAGAATATATGGAATATAATTACCGTTATTCTGAGAACAGTGTGCAATGTCAATTAGGCCTACAGGTACTTTGCGTTGTCCACTACAAGTACAACGCATTAGTAATGTATGTATATCACAAAATTAAAGGAGAAGTAAACAGGATTTAACGGGACGTTTGCGAAATCTACTTAAATCTTTCACGTCCCCTCGATTTATGTCTAGATTCTCTATCATCTTTCAACGGGATCTTCCGAATTTTTGCCAAATATCATATCCATATGTGGGTAGTGGCTATTAGCCCCCAGATGATCCCGACGAACAATACGTTGAATCTCATTCACCCTGAAGATCTCATTGCTTAATTGCCACGTTAACAGTATTTTTACATTTGATATCAGAAATAATTCAACAATGAAACATATTTTGAAGCAATGATACAGACATGCTTACCATGAATTTCAATTTCTAGTTTCTGAATTCATGGGAATTTTCGAAAATTGTGCATCTTGAAATATATTCCCAACAATAATGTTGATCTGGTTCTGGATGAATAGCATTGAATCAGTTATTGTTCGGGATCATCCGGGCCATTGCCATAATGTATAGGCTATGCTGTCATTTTTCTGTTGAAAAATTAATCTTAAGAATAGCTTACAGATTCATGTCAAGAATCAGTATAGATTGCATGCTGTAATATTTTCCATAGAAAATCCTATGAATTCATGTCAAGAATCAGTAAATTATATGCTGTAATATTTTCCATAGAAAATCCTATGAATTCATGCCAAGAATTAGTAAATTACATGCTGTTATATTTTCCATAGAAACTCTATGGATTCATGCCAAGAATCAGTAAATTACAAGCTGTAATATTTTCCATAGAAAGCCATATGGATTCATGCCAAGAATCAGTAAATTACATGCTGTAATATTTTCCATACAAAGCCATATGGATTCTTGCCAAGAATCAGTAAGCTATTCAATGGAATTTTTACACTGAAAATCTTGATAAGAATCAGTATGGTTTATTCTGTTTATTTCACTGACAAGTTTTTTTGCTGATCTACCAAGTTTTTTACAGAATCATCCTGATTTTTCAAGTTTTATCAAGATCCGTCCACTTGGGTATTAGCTAAAGGATATGGGACATTATTCAATGTATGTTTAGGGTGAGCAGAGTTATAAGGTACATAATTAAAACCATCCGTTAGCTTGTGAAAAATATCAGTTTCAATTTTATTCCTATCTTTATAGACTAAAACATCCAAAAAATTCAAAGAGGCGCTATTCGATTCTATCGTCAACTTTATATTCTCATTTAAACTATTAATCACATCATTCTCATACGATGATGAAAGTCATCCCAGTAGCCATTTATAATAGAATATAATGCTTACTAATTTAAATTATTAGTTAGAGTAATCCTAATGAGGACTGATGGCGTTCTCCAATCCGCAAGTGTACAAATGCAATGCTACTGTAACCATTGGATTAATCAGTTTTTAAAAGAACTCGATGTAGCTTTCTCGTGGCAACGAATTAAAATTGATCAGCTTTGGCCCAATATCTGGTAAAAATGGAAATCTTAAGACTTGTGATACTACTCATTCTTGCTGTTAATATACTAATACCATAGATTCCAAACACTGCCGTATACACGTTCAAAACAGACGTCTAATATACTGTGCCGACTACAGATGCTGATAGTGGAAATAGAATAAGACAATGGTCACCATAGATTGAGGAAATTAAAAATGGATATTATAAAACAAAAGCAAACCGATGAATAAAAATTGGAAAAGTGGAGGTAAAATATGGAAATACAACGATGCTACTACACCGATTACAAGTGAACTATATCTGACACTACACAAAGTGGATAATGGTAAGAGTGGATAAGTGGAAAGTGGATAATGAAGGTAAACAATAGAACTATAATGACACTCTACTACACCGAAAGCAATGAAACTATACACACTATACCTAAGACTACACATGGAAAATACTATTTCTTCACTTGAATTTGTTATCACCAGTTTCTTCATCCGTCTATAGTACTTCATGTAATTCCACAATTCTTCATTTGAATTACAATACATCGACCACTACTTCAGCTACCGATTAAGGGATATAAAACATAATACTGCAGTCCGTCAGTCATCCATCAGCAGGTACTCGTCTAGTTGTGTTTCGACCCCTTACCTGAACACTCAAACCCAGACGAGCGGGGTCCCACACATAGTGGCTGACAAAATACTGAATAGGAAATGATATGTCTTGAAAGATATGTCACAAAGATAAATCAGACATCATTCAATTGTTGCGTTTCCCACATGTAAACTGATCCTGTCATAAAATTCATCCCATCAATAAATACAGTATGCTTTTTGCGATCCGCACATGTAAACAAATCCTGTATATCAATTTTTGCCTTTTCGATTCCCACAAGTAAACAGATCCTGTTCATCCTCGAATCCCATAAAAATGTAATCGCTGTGTGATAAATATGTAATCCGCCTTTACACAAACTTCGCCTCATACATCAAGATTTAACAATGGGAGCTCTCTCATCTCCGTCAGCCACGCTAAGCGCTCTGTATTCACTCTTCACCGCCCCCCAATAAAAGTTATTAATATCGCCAAATCTGCTTTCCCAAATAACCCAACAGTCGTCAATATATCTTTGCCATGCACTCTTGATGGCGGTCATAATCTCATCACCATGAATTTCTCTAAGAATCCTATACATGTTCTCTTCAATGAACCCCATTACTAAAATGGCATAGGTAGGGGCCATTTTAGTGCCCATGGCAGTGCCTTTGATTTGTACATATAACTCATTTTCGAAGCTGAAAAAGTTATTCTCTATAACCATTTTTACCGATCCCAAAATGAAGTCATTGGAAAATCTCTCCGAAATCAGCGATCTGCTATACTGGAGCCAATAGGAGATAGCTTCCATACCAAATCAAGAGAAATGTTGGTGTACAATGAAATGCCGCCGAATGAAACGAACATCGCATCATTACCTACAATCAGGGCCGTAGCCAGGAATTTGGAAAGGGGGGGGCTAATTTTGGATATTTGATAAGGCATGTATTCTATTAAATACGCTTATTATAAATACAATTCAAATACACCTGAATGTATGTAGACAAACATATATAAATAAGTTTATTTCAAAATTTATGTTGATCACAAATAATTATTCGATTCGATCACTAAATTGTGTTTGGTCACGTTAAGTACATGTGTAAGTAAGTAAAAAGACATACTTACAAGTCGTTCGTATATTCTATAATGGCAAACGTCTGTTCACGGTCTGACAAAAGCGTTTTACGGCTTTGTCGATAATGTTACCATCTTTCATGGGCTCAGCAGTCATTTTCTTATGTATAAACATTAATGCTAGATCATTAAGTCTGTCTGTTCCCATTGTGGAGCGCCTGTAATTTTTGATATGTTCCAGACTTGAAAAAGAGCGTTCTCCAGTACAGGTCGTCGTAGGGAGGGTCAGGAGAATCTGTAATGAAAAAGGATTTTCATAGCTCTATTCGTACCAAGGGGACAGAACCCGCCCCTGTCGTAATTTTATTTTCGAATATTTGAACTTAATCTATCAACTTCAGCTTCTGTGGCTTTTAGTTATTGGGGATATGTTAAACATTGTGTTCAGATTTGGTTAGATTTAGACATCTGTAAGGCACATTCTAGCCCTATTTTGAAAACTACCTAGTTGTTAAACTGATCATATTCTATGGATTTTGGGCTCACGTCGCTTTCTGTGTCGTCTTAATTGATGTAACATACTTTTATAACATTAGATTGAAGAAGCACTTACCAGCAACATTGTATGAACATTCGGGAAAAAGTTTTCATCGCATTCCTTCAGAAGATCAACGATTCGATACTTGGATTTGTCATCTCTGTCAATGTAAGATATTACAGTTTTATATAACAGACATTACATATCATTTAAAAGTAACCTTACTTCTTATGTCTCCTCCAGGAATTATATTCGTTTTCGAAGTCTTCAACGTCACAATTTAACATATCTCGGAAATGAATAATAGCTGGCTGAAGAGTCGTGTAGTCATATTTTTCAAAATATTGAGGAATCAATGCCATCATCGAGGATACTATGCTGGTTTTACAGTCAGTGTCAAATCGAAAACATAGATCGCTTATCAGATGATCGATGAATGGAAGGAATACGTTAATTCTATAATATTCCTTGGGTGACGAAGACGGAACATTAGACCTGTGTCTTTGACGCCCAACTACTCTTGGTCCCGTAATTTCTACGTCAGCCTCCAATGCCATTTCTTCAGCATTCTTAAAAATCTCATCATATATGCTTTCATCATTTCTCCAGGTCTTGAACAGAATCAAGAGATCTCTAATTTGTTTTTGAGCTTCAACAAGATCGAGACTCTCTTTCTGTAAGGCTTGAGCTACTATTCGAGTTTCGCTCAGGACCTTTTCAAGAACATAAAAGGAGACAAAAACCCTCCGTTGACTCCTGACAAGAGCTCATGTGCGTTTCCTGAGCTTCTCCATTTACTTATGTCAGATAGTGTTTCAAGAACAGGAATCAACAGTCTTTTAAACACCAAAACTGCGTCATGTCTATCTACCCAACGGGTGTCCGAAAAGGATTTCAGCCGGTTTGATCCTTCAGAAATTGCTGATAATTCGACGTTTTTCTCTAGACAGTTTACTCGTAAAGGATGGGGAGCAATGAAATTTACAATCGACTGAATAGTAGTCCAGCAGCTACGAATATCTGGGACGTTGCTGCTACTACTGATTATCAAATTTAGTCTGTGGCTATGGCAATGAACATAGATGGCATTTTTACATTTTGACTTAATGTGAGCCTGTGCTTCATTAAATTCTCCCTTCATTGCACTTGCGCCATCGAAAGACATACCCACGAGACTGGTGAGGTCAATCCCTAAACCAAGTAGCTCATTAATAATAACATCTCCTATGCCTTTCCCAGACAGATCAAACACCTCAGTGAATTTCAAAAAATCTTCGTAAACGCAACCATCAGCAACATAACGGATACATAATGTCAACTGCTCCGTGTGACTGTTATCGGAGGATTCATCACAAATGATGGATAAATACTTAGCCTTATTCATCCGATCTCTTATCATTTCAAAAATTTGCTCACCTAGAAAATGTATGAGTTGATTTTGAATATCTGGACTTGTGTAAGTTGCATTTTTTGGAGCATTCTTCAAGTGATCATGAAGAAAGCTTCTAAGCAACTCTCTAAAAATTCCATCATTCATAGATGCATCGGTCAGAATATCGTCACCTTCCTGACTCCCT
The DNA here is from genome assembly GCA_907163375.1 of Prostheceraeus crozeri. Classification (NCBI taxonomy): domain Eukaryota; kingdom Metazoa; phylum Platyhelminthes; order Polycladida; family Euryleptidae; genus Prostheceraeus; species Prostheceraeus crozeri. The sequence continues at coordinate 65,295 of CAJQUW010003555.1, forward strand.
CTGAGGGCAATGCCTGTACGACCACATGCGAGAATTGCACGCATAATCGACTGAAGAGCTTTTCTGTTTCTCTCGAGTTGCTCATTATTTTGACTCTGAATTTGACTCAAAACGTCTGGCGTATATGACTTATGTTTCTGTACGAAAACTAACGCCATTTCTTTTGCGACAAGATGATACTCTCGGTCATCATGAGTTGCAAGATAACCACCAGCGCCAGTCAACTTGTAATAACGATTCAAGGGCTCAGTGACTAACTTTCCTAGACATTGTCGACCTCGTCCACCTGATTTGCTTACTGAGAAAAGTGCGCAATATTTGCAAAAAAGACCACCTTTTATATGCGAATAGGCAAGCCATGGAAAACGGTCAAACATGGTTTTGTTTAGATAACGTCGACCTTGTTTTCCGCGATCAGTAAATACGTTTTTAAGATAATTCTCATCTGGTTGCCAAGGATTTTGAATTAATTCAAACATTAAGCTGTCATTATTACTAAGACTCTTTGATCCGATGTGTTCGCCTATGTCCAAAATTGACAGCGATGATCTAAAACATAAACACATTTATAATAACTATAGGCCTATATATTAGCTTATATATGTTTAACATACTTTATGGAAGTTTCCGTCAAGTCAGATTTCTCTTGGGCTTCTGTCGAATCGGACTTTTCTGGTATACTTGAAGTCGTAGCAGTCGATTTGTTTAGAGGACTGGATGGATAAAAGATTAAAATGAATCTGAATAAAAATACTGATTGAACGGCTTTGATTTAATTCGATAAAGACTGTTACTAATATTTTACTAATTTTAGCAGATACTCTGATGCACGGAGTTTCTACGCCAATATAGGCCTAATACTCAGGCTTAAAACAAATACAAAATTTTCATTGTCAAATACAAATACTTTCGTTTCGCAATTTTGAAGTAGTAATACAAATACAAATACTTTTATTTTATATGTGAAAATGCAAATACAAATACCTGGTTTTTGAAATATTTAAATACAAATAATCTTCAAAACAATTATATACAAATAAAATACAAATACTTGTTTTTTAGAAATCTGAAAATAGAAACTCGACATTTCCGACATTTCCTAAACATAAGATTTTAAGTTTAAAATAATCTATTGATGACCCAGAATGAAAAATGATAACTTACATTTTTTCCAAAGAAAGATCGAATATCCATGTTTCCAGTTCTTCGCCTTTTGGCTGGTGGCTCTGGGTCAGACATATTAAAAAAAAGATGCGTATCGTAGGAGTACACGAGATCGAATGAACACACACAGAAAGTGAAACTTAACAGATGGCAAGAATGGAGACTCGGAAAGATTCACACGTCCGGCCGAGTAAGCGTTACACCATTAAACAGATAGCATAGGTAGGATGCTAACTAACTGTTGAATTGGATAATTTGTCCGAAATTTTTGTTTACATTTGGCAACTAGTTGAACAACTCAATGATTATCAAATTGGATCTCGCTGTCAATCGCAACTTTCTTTGAAGTGGTCAAACAAAGGGGTCTTGTTACTTGTACATTGCGTCACCAGATGACCGAACGAAACGATGATGTGGCATAATATTGCAATCTCAGGTTTGAGAGGAAATTTGAGAGGAAATTTAAAATTGATCTCATCTCTAAGGGGGGGCTATAGCCCTAGCAGCCCTCCCCCTAGCTACGCTACTGCCTACAATGTCAAGATGTAAGAAGGAAGTTGACGGTTGTATATTTTGATCGCTCCGATCACTATTCTGTTTTGTTCCCTAACTCCGCTCTCTACCCACCGTTTCCTTTACAATTTACTACGCATTGTGCACGGAATTTATTCCACCGATCCTCAACATTTCACTCGACAGTGCTCGGAATCTTTGTAGTGAGAAGCAGGCCCGTCGTCAGAATGGATTTACAGGGGGGGGCTCAGCTTTTGACTGGAGGGGCAAGCGTTTGTGATTTTTATATTCAATGAAGCACATAACCAATATACCTAATCATGCATATTTTACATTCCTGTGCTTCACATATCTGTATTTTCGTACTTTCTATTGTAATCGCAAGTTAGCTAAATTAAAACATGCACAGATTAAGTATTCAAATGTAATTCAAAAAAGTTGTAAGCGTTTGTGAACATTGCTAAATGTCTTCAAGACAGACTGAACGTCAACATTTTCCACCCTATCTTTCTCAAAAGTCAAAAAGCACAAACTGGCTCGTCGAGAGTGCGCCATGCTTCGTCGTTGTGACCGATCAATGCGGATAAGTGCCAAAAACGACGCCTCACACACAGCAGTGGAACAGGCCATTGTTGACACCGCCGCAAATAAATCGTATGTGCACTGGAAGGCCTCTCTTTGATTATGCAAAACATCGAGAAGTGTGGAAGTAGGCCTCCCGTAGATTTTCTTCTTGAGATAGCGTCTCACCAAATCTAATTCGCCTTCATCTGGAATCGTAATTCCCAGTCGGCTGAGCGGGTCAATCGTAGTCTTGATTAAAAATTCGTCTCCATCTGGTATAGTTCCCTACAGAAAATAAAAAAAGCAACTACTCAATTTTCAGTAGCTAACTATTACAGTACCATTAAGTTTAGAATTTAATCTTCGATAGTAAAGAATTAAAACACACGGCTTGCATATGAATTCTCCAGCTATGGACATTTGATGATCGATTTTGCTTGTTATATGATGATCTTATCACAAAATAGTTCGATTCGGTAAATGAAGTCTAGAAAATATTTCATAAAAGGAATCTAGATATGTCAATAGAGACAATGATTAGTCAATCACGATAACAAATAGGCCTAAAAGCAAGATTATTATTTGACTTTATGAAAATAGATGTTAATGCTAATTATATATTTATTATTGTTCACATGCAAACCTGTTGACGACATTTTATTTTCCTATGTAGTGTTTGAGCAGAAGAGAAACTTACTTGCAAAGCCTTGTACAACCAATCCTTTTCTTCAAAGCGTCGATAAAGTTCCTGTGTGACAAGGTCGATGATTTCGAAGTACACTGCCTTGGTGTTTATGCTGTCTATATCAGATTGATGGCCACTGACAGCCGCAAGAACAACACTGTCTCTCAGAAGGGTACTTATTTTTCTCTTGCGAGATGGATGGTCACTTTTTTGATCCTTTATGAAAGCATTACTTTCTGTCAATATATCATTGAATACTTCTTCACTTTTCATTTCATTGAGCATTTCTTTGACCTGTGAGATTAATTCCATGGCTTTTCGCAGATCACATGCATGACTTTGCAATGCTTTGTCGATTGGCATCAAAATCCCCAGTATGCGCTTCATAACTATAGCTATAGCTATAACTATAACTATAGCTATGAACATGAAATTAGGTCGACACAAAATTTTTCGCAATCCGATGGCTCTCGATGATAGATCGCCCTCCAAATTCATTGACTTACTGATCTCTTTCAACGTTGAGACAATTTCTGCATGATTGTCAATAAGACGCTTTGTGGCATCGTGATGTCCTGACCAACGTGTCTCGAGTAATGGCTTCAATTTCGTCCCATTGTACATATCATTGTACATTCTTTCCTCTCCACAAATCATCTATTTCAAAATCAACAAATTTAGCCGAACTTAACTGCATTTTCTTTTAGGATAGGTTAGATCAGTCGTAGAGGTTAAGTTCACGAAATAACAAAAAGACGAGCAGCAGAGGAATTAATCAAGAGGGAAACTCCTAGAAACTAATAACTTAAATGGAAACTAATGATCAGAAAGAGACACAAAATAGTGGTGAAGGACTGAAGTGATGAAGTCATAAATTATTCGCAATGAGTAACAGGTGGGAAATGTTCACGCTGAATGAGTCAATAGTTATCGTCAGTCAAAAACTCCATTCACAATGCAATGGAATTATGCTATTAGGCTTTTCTTGTACAGTGGACTTCGCTTAATACGATATTGAATGAACCACTAAAAAATATCGTAATAAGCGATATATCGTATTAACCGATATTTGTTATAAGGAGCTGTTAATATAGTCTATGTACCTATGACATGTTAACTAGTATGTATTTGAGTTTAGAGAGTTGAAAAATATCTTCTAGAAGACGGTAAGCATGTATTTGAGTTAGAGAGCTGAAAAAAACATCTCGTAGAACACGGTATGCATTTGAGTTGAAAAAATTCCATAGGACATGTTCAGGATATACAGTGATTTCAAATTAAGTGTCAGAGAAAGTAGTCCGTGATGGGTTTTTTGAACAGCAGGTACTCGTGCTTTGATAATCATATCTTCAATTTCATACGTTGATTTCAGCGTCAAGTTTTTCTTTTCCATGTACTTACGCACTTGACCGAGTGCCTTTAATGCATCCTTGGCGCTGATTTCGACATCGTTCGCCACCAACGTCGGTGGTTCGTCCTCTACGTCAGATCCATCTTGACTGATACTTTCACATATTTCAATGTCTGTAAGTGTTGCTGAACATTGTTCATCACTATCACAAATACAGAATTCGTCGAATGTCGATCGGTCGATGATGTCACTCATCTCAATGGGTTCATCATCCTCGTCGTCAAATTCTGTATCGTCATGCTGACGTATAAAGCCACATTTTCTAAAAATATTAGAAATAATAGACTCCGGCTTAACTAAGAACCATGCGCGTTTTACGATGTATAGAGCCTGCAACACGTCGACTGTCTGTGCGAAGTCGTTGATTGTTTGTCGGATTATCATCTATAAATGTCAGCATTCGGCGAAGGTTGTATTTGGAGTATTATTGAATGGAGACATTACGCAACTCTGGGCAACCGTAATGACGAGTAGCGTTGTCGACGAATAACACACTTTTCGATTTTCTTTGGCCATGCGATCATCAAAATTCTTCACAATTTCATGAAAGATTCGTTGCGTCATCCAAGCCTTTGAATTGTGAAAATGCAATGGTGGAGACTTACGTTTGAAACATCGTGGATTTTTGAAGCGACCGATGGTGAATAAGTTCTTATCCGAGCCGTCAGCGTTGGTGAGGACTAGCAATGTCATTCGCGCTTTCATTTCCTTAAAACTTTTACTCTGTCAAGGCGTCGAACACAGTGTGCCAGAGGGTAAAGCCTTATAGAATAACGCTGTCTCATCGGCATTATAAACGTCTCTTTGGCGAGAAACCATTAAATTCCCGGAGCGTTGTTGCAATATATTGTTCGCCAGCTGGAGAATCAGCGCTGGCCACCTCTATGATGAATATTGTGCCTCTTACTCACTTACTCACATATGTATCGTAATATGCAGTGTAAATATAATGGAAAATTACCGGACGGGGATTTTTGTGATATCGCAATAAGCGATGTATCGTAATAAGCGATATCGTATTAAGCGATGTTGAAGTAGTGTATTCTAATACGATTCAAAAAGGGACCGCGGAAAATTATTGTAATACGCGATTTATCGTATTAAGCGATATCGTATTAATCGAAGTCCACTGTATGACCATTCCCATCAACTAAAAGTAGACACATGTGAACATTATTTAACAGGAGGGGCGAAATTTTTAACAGGGGGGGGGGCGGCGCCCCCCTTGCCCCCCGCTGGCGACGGGCCTGGTGAGAAGGTGCTCAATTCTGCTCAAAACTGCAACAACGCCGTATTACTCTGCACTCCCATTGGCTGACCCACGCCCGTCACACTACACGCACGGCTTGACGATTCCTAACCTGCTTCTGCTCTCTGCGTCCTGTGTTATCGTGCTAACAGTGTAAGGTATTCACGTTTCCCTTGCTTCCGTTGACTAACTACCGCGTCATCGCCTGTTTGACGCACACTGTGCTGGCCGTAAATCCATCAATTAATTTACCTCTTGTTTGATAATCATGCCACCAAAGTCACGTACGGGTTCGCAATCTAACATCTCGACATCGAATACATCCAACAGTTTAACATTGGAGAATATACAAGAACTGATAGTTGATTCTGAAAAGCGCATGCTCTCCAAATTCAACGATATGTTAGCAGAGAAATTCTCTGTTATTGAACAGAGACTTGGTTATGTGCAGGTCGAACAAATACGATTATCACAGGAAATTGAGTGTATAAAAGATACTGTAGCACGACAACAAATGATAATTGAAAGAAATGAGTTCGAAAAAAACGCTCAAAGAATCTTATCTTCGTTGGTGTACCAGAAAATGATATAGCATGTGAGTCTGATGAAGAAATTTTGGAGACGGATCAAGAAAAAATCAATTATTTATGCTGTATTGCCGATGATAATTTTGACCCCGAAAATAATCCAGATTCTACTTATGTATGTTCTCGATTAGGACGACATGATAGATCCAAAACTCGACCAATCAAGGTTTCTTTTACGAATGCACATACTCGAAACCAAGTTCTATTTAATCGGAAACGTATTTGGGAAAATGATAATGTTAAAAAACTGTTTCGTAAAATCTATATCAATCCGGATCAAACATACTTGGGCAGATTGGAGGGAAAACGATTGAGAGAGAAAATGATTGAATTGAAAAGGAGCTCACCATCTCCTGAAAATGTCTACATACGATCAGGAAAATTATACATGAATAATAAGGTCGTCGATCAATCTAACATAAAGAATCAGTTATTTTGACAAATTGGTTTTGATGACACAATGGTTAATTCTGATATTTTCAGCTCCTACTTGCATTTCGTTGTTTCTAATTACCCAAACTCCTTTTGTCTCCTTTCTCCTACTTACGCTAACATTGAAAAATGCAACTCTAAATCCTACCCTTCGTCGCTATATTCATCTACAAATCAACGGAGTGCCGATAAGAATAATTTGGATAACCCGAGCTCAAATTTGAGCTTTTGGATGACAAATGCACGCTCGCTTATCGGTAAAATGAGTGTTTTGAAAGCATACGCCATGGAATACCGACCCGACATCATATGTATAACCGAGTCTTGGGCTAATGACAAGACTCCTGATTCCTTTCTCTCACTACATAACTACAAATTATTCCGATGTGATCGCCAATTGAGTTCCGGTGGTGGAGTAATTGTGTATGCAAAATCCTCATTGACATCATGCAAGTTGTCGGCGTTCTGTGACGAAATGTGTGAGGTCATCTCTATAAAGATTATATCCGAAAACTGCTCAAGCGATGTTATCATTTGCTGTGTCTATCGACCTCCTCAGCATGAGCTGAGAGGCTCTACTTTACTTGATTATCTTAACGATATCAGTAACAATGATGGCTCCATTATAATTTGTGGCGATTTCAATTGTCCAAAAGTTAATTGGTTACATTTAAACATAACATCTTCCTCTGATCCATTATTCGATTGGGCGATGAACAATTTTATGGTCCAACACGTTTCCTCTCCAACTCGACCAGCATCTTCGTCTATACTTGATTTGATTTTCTCCCATGTGTCAACCCCCATTGTTGATGTAGTAGTGCATGAATGTTTTCACACATCTGATCATACAATTATAACATTTAAAGCGGAAACCTACGTTTCCAGACAGGCATCTAATGAGAATACATATCCAATCTTCCAAAAAGCAAACTGGTCAAAATATCGGAAACATCTGACCCAGGCTACATGGAACTATTCTTCAAACGTTGACGTTAATACAGTTTGGTCTCAATACTTATCGAATATTCATGCTGCAAGTGCTATCTCTATACCAGAAGGTCACCGCAAATCTTGGCAACCTACCAACTCAAGTAAAGTGAGAACTGCTCTTCGATATTGTCGACGCTTTCATAGTGCTTGGAAGACTAACCCGTCTTTTAGTAACCTTCTATTGTTACAGCGATCGCACAATATCCTTCAGAACTCTATCACTGACGCACAACTTGCGCACGAAAAACAAATTATTTCTGCTATGAAGAATAAACCCAAAATTTTCTGGAGTGTAGTGAACAGCAAATTGAAAGTCAGGAGCCCGTTGTCTAGCATGAAGTTGCATAATGGAAATATTACGAGTGATTCCAATGAGATAGCAGAAATATTCAACAGTGGGTTTTGCTCAAACTTCTCGGCAGATCCTCAACAGCTTGATCAGTATTTTAGTGATAGTACGCTGAATTCAGCAGGGAATTTATCCATGGATGATATTGAATTTGATCTTTCTGAAATTGTTGCAGTTATTGCCAAACTACCGTCTTCATCAACTTTGGATTCTGACGGATTATCATATTTGCATGTAAAGAATGGTGGAATCTTCCTTGCCTCCAAACTTTGTGATTTTTTTCGACTTTCAATGTCACAGGGACGCATTCCTGACTCTTGGAAGAAAGTCATCATTACACCTGTCCATAAGAGTGGTTCAAAAGAAAATTTCGATAATTATAGACCGATTGGCGTTACATCTTGTGTAAGTCGAATAATGGAGAGGATAATTTCAACAGATATTGTCAACTTCCTTACAAAGCAGAACATGATTAATTTTTCTCAACATGGTTTTCTACCAGGTGCTTCTGTCGAGACAGCTAGAGTGTTATTCTATAATTATCTTCTCAAGAATCTTGACCTCTCAAAAGGTGTTGATGTCATTTCCTTGGACTTTTCGAAGGCGTTTGAGAAAGTTCCTCATACATTGTTACTTCGAAAACTCAAGCATTATTGTCTGAATGATAGTATTGTCAGGTGGATTTCAGACTTCCTAAAAGACCGCAAACAGCAAGTTCGGGTTCGTAGCTCCCTTTCATCATACAAAGATATTCGTAGTGGTATTATACAAGGATCTGTGTTGGGTCCCATCTTGTTTGTCTTGTTTGTCAATGATCTTGATGAAGTTATCTTGAGCTCAGAAATGATTAAATATGCAGACGATGTCAAATTATATGTGGCTTACGATCGTCATCGTGATACTTTGACACAACATTGGACATCTTTACAAGATGACGTTAATCGTGTTTTTGAATGGTCGCTCCGGAATAGACTTCCATTGAACAGCAGCAAGTGTAAATCTATTTCTTTTGGTGAAAGTGCTTCCCATCTCTACTATTTACACGATAATCCTATTATTGATACTTCCGTGATTCGTGATCTTGGACTCACCTTGCATTCTCCTTTCAGTTGGAATTACCACATTGGTGAAATTATAACCAAAGCTAATCGTACACTTGGTATGATCAAACGTGTATTCTTACTGAAAGATCGTGATACTTCAATTTTACTGTATAAAAGTTATGTGAGGTCTATCTTGGAATTTTCATCGATATTATGGTCCCCTCATCAAAAATACTTATCTGAGGAAATCGAAAAAGTTCAAAGGCGGTTTTCGCGTTTCTTCGTTGACTTAAGAAATCTTACCTATCGTGATCGCCTACATCGACTCCAATTGTATTCTCTTAGATCCCGCCGTATTCGCTACAAGCTCATATTTTTATATAAAATATTGAACAACATGGTTAATGTCTCTTTCGAACAACTTTTTTCTTATTCGCCAAGCAGATGTACCCGAGGTAACAATTATAAGATTCACCCAAAGCTGTGCCGTACAAAAGTGTATTTCCATTTCTTTTCCAACGACGTTGTTTCACACTGGAATCAATTAACAGATGAGGAGATTGAAGTTCCAAGCATTACTTCTTTTAAACGAAGTATTGATACATATTTCCGCCGAAATGATGTATGGTAACTTTTTCGTTCCATCCATGCCTGCCCTTAAAGGGCCATTGTATTTGTCACCCATAAACAGATCAAAAAAGAATGTTGTGTATCTTATGTAAATTTGCCAAATACAAATTATTATTATAATGTTCCGTGGTAACTTGGACAGAAAATCACAGATATCTCTACAATAACTAGGGAGTGATACAATCAGTGGTTTAAGAATTTCATCTACAAATGAGCTTAAATGATTTGTTGGCGAGTGGCTACTAGATATAATAGGTCTAAATTTCAAATTTTGTGGAGGTTGACACTTAACGCAACAGTATCGATCTGGAGTAAGTTGATTTAAGTCAGTGGAATGCTTGTGTAATTTATGAAGACCATAAAAGAATGACACCTCAAAGTTAAATTTAGTAAGATAATTGAATTCTCTCTTTGAAAATCTACAAGTTTTTTGGTGATCATTACAAAATCGCTTAATCATATTCACAGTTTCATTTGGATTATACTTGTCTAATTTTCTGTACGTATTCCTGTCAGATAAATGTTCCGATAATATTCTACTTTTATAAAAGAAATAGTCCAGAATTACGAAAGATCGTCCTTTGTCTGACTTCGTTATATGAATAGATTGGATATTTTTCAATTCTGAAAGACAAGCATTTTCAATCCTCGACAAGTTAAACCTCTTTTTACAGTCTTTTTTCGAAACCACTGCAGCTTTAGTCTCAATTAGATCAATTATAGCATCTAAATTTGGATTTTAACCTTTGTGTCACTAATGATTCAGAATTACATGTAAATGAAAATTCTATGATCCCGTTCATAACAACGCATAACAAGAACAATCCGAACATGCTTCAAGAAGTGATTCTTCCAACTAGTGGTAGCTTGAAATTGATAGATTCATTCAAGGACAAAAAAATAATGCGTGTGTTCAAGCAACCGAAATCTCTACTTAGATCTCTCTGTAAGAACAACCGCAGAACAATTTATGGTGTCAGTAGGTGTGATGAGCAGAGATGTGTGTTGTGAGACGATGATAGTAGGCAAAATCATTAATTTCAAAGTTAACGGTGTCATCAAACAGTTTAATGTTAATTCTAATCTCAACTGCTACTCTAGTAATGTCATCTATGTAATTCACCGTAAAAATTGCCAATATTATTGCATAGGGCAAACTGGAGGCAGTTTTAGGAACAGACTTACCGTTCATAGACAACAGATGTTTAGACCTCAGTATATGTTACTGGACGTTAGTCGTCATATCTCTAGGTGTGCAGCGAATATCTCCTCACCATATGATAAATTTGAGGCCGCACCGATTTTTACAATGCCACCCACATCAACTAAGGTTGAACGTGAGGTAAAAGAAATTTTTTTATTTCTATGCTTCAGCCCAAGCTGAATATGAGTTTTCATATCATGAATAAAGTTTTCATTCCCATGACTAACCTCAAGAAATGAGGTGAAACCAGTCGGGAAGCCAGATCTTAGTTTTTCCTTATTTATTTCTTATTTATATATATATATATGTATATATTTACATACCGGGTATATGTATATAAAATGAAAAACTGTCGATCTCACGCCGACATGTTTCTGCCAGTCTAATACTCTGCCTTCTCAAGACGGTAAGTGATTCAAATTTATTGCTACAAAAATTATATAGCAGAAATTTGATTTCATAAATGAAATATCTTGATTTTTAGGAGAAGTCATAGAGTCTTTCATATGGCATTGAGGGATGGTTCATAGATCTTAATGAACATGACCTCTTTATGTTCACGATCTATTCTTGTGGACCCCAAAGGCATTTTATAGAATGCTGTGATAGAAAATCTGATTTCCATGTTAGGTGGACAGTTTCCTACATGCTTGCTGACAGGTAGGTTAGACCTAATACGAAGCTCCTGAGTTCTGAAAGAAGTCGTTTCTCCAACCTCGTTGTGATTTCAGCATTTGCAACGATTTTGGTTACATTTTGTTACTCCGTTTATTTGAATTCGCTTATGTTTACGTAGTATGGATAGCAAAGACTTTGGTTTTCTCATACAAGATTTGAATTGGCAAAACTTTCAAAAGATTTTAAAGTATTAGCCACTGGATGAATTGTGCTATGAAATATGTTTGCATTATTGGGGTTGTCCGTATGAATGAAAGGAATTAATTCATCATCGTTATTAGTCTTGGAACTTTTATTCATTGTAAACGCATTTTCTTTTGCTAGTTATTTCTTATTAGTTTCGTAGGATAGTTTAGGTTGATTAATCGTTCCTCTAATTCTTGGCATTGTATAAGCTTATTATTTCCATCTGACACTATTCGTTCTATTCTACGCGCTTGCACAAAAGGGATATTTCATAGAATATGTTTAGGATGGCTAGAGGTAAAAGGGACATAATTGAAACTGTCCTTAGGTTTATCATATCTCGTATATGTCCGTTTCTATTGACCCCTTTGAAATATTTCTGTACACAAGAACATCTAAAAAATTCAGTGATTGATTACTTCGTGATATTGTAAATTGAATAGAATCAGGCAAATTACTCAGTAGTTGTTTAAACACCTCAAAATCCCCATAACTATATTTCCATATTACCCAACAGTCATCTAAATATCGTGTCCATGCATTCATTATTTCTTCACATTTACTTTTTGGGTATATATCTTTGATTAATGTAAGCATTTTTATTTCAAGAAACCTAATCACTAGATTTGCGTATGTTGGCGCTATCCGTGTTCCCATTGCTGTACCCTTAATTTGTAGAAAGACAAAAGCAAATTAATTATTTTCAAAAATGAATTCGAGACTCTTGATTATAAAAGATTTATCAATTCTATCTGTTATTAAACTATATATGTATATGTATATCATAATTACTACAAATAAAAGGCATGAGTGCTCATAATGATAAAAACTCTCGTTATAAGAATAAAAACATTATTTCCCGATGTGATTTTTATACCGAGAGTCCACTGTATATGAATATCTTATGCTGATTTTGAACATTATAGCAAACTATGCAATAAATTTTGAAAGCAAATTTCCTACTGATGTCGATGAAAACAAGAACAAGTACAACTGAAGCCTGCAAACTGAAGGCACATCCACTTTCTATGCCGCCTCCTTCTTCCTTAATCTTCTTGAACGAATTCTTCTCAAAACATTTTATTCTGCAGTCGACATGACCTATCGCACAGGCATGATCGTTGGCGTTATCAATTACACTTTCCAGCGGCGAGATTGTTTCAGGGTGACCCCATCGCTTACCGCGTGTTCCCTTCTGCATGTTAATCAATGCCATACAACGATTTGATAAAACGCGTTTTATATTTTTATGATTGATCACATTTCCACTGTAACTTCTGTTCACTATGTTCGAGAAATCCGATCTCGATATCGAATGTTGTCCAATCGAAATATTTCGACACTATTAAATCCAATCTTTGACCTCAACATGTTTTAGCTTTGACAAAGCCGTTTATATGTAACAGACAGCTTCATCAAATCGCAATATTATGATCGAGTGCCGAAATTGCGGTTAAAATGCGATCAAATGCTTGCGATGGTTTAATACAGAAAACCGTTTTATTCAGATAAAACGGATTTGTTGAATCTAATCGAAAGGCCTATTGTAGATTGCTTTCAAATTTCGTTCATAATGTAGAATAAAGGAATTTCCAGATGTAATGTTTTAGTGAAAGAAAATTAAATTAATCTTTCGGTGCATATTAATTAATTAAAATAATTAATGAATTAAAATTTGAAATTAATTTAATATTCTTTATTAAAATGTAATCGAAATCTTTCTTTGCAAACTCAGTTCATATTGCTATAAACAGATATAATTCATTAACTGAGAAATACACATTTAGGCGGGAAAACATCAATTTGATTGCGGGACATTTGATAACAATTTCTTAATTGGCCTTTTGGTTTAGGAGGTTCAGTGAGTCGATTCTTCTCTTTTATATGCATCAACGGCATTGCTTCGACGTCCAGTTGTAGATTGTGTTATTAAACTGACAATCAACCGATCAGTTAATGAAGACTGGCAGCGTCACAGAATTAGACAGGTCGTCTCTTCTTCCGTTTGACTCACCATTTCCATGTTTATTTCAGATGTCACCATTTATATTCTTGAGTACAACACATATATTTCAGATATTCAGTTTTTAGTTCAGAACCCTGCATTTATTAATGAGAATCAGTCATTTCATCTTAATCTAGCACATCAATGTCACTTTTATTTCAGAACTTATCAACTAAATTTCAGATTCTTCTACTTACATTGTATCATTGTCACAATTTTTAAGAATGCGTCACTTCATTTTTGGATTTTATCATTTGTATTTCCGAAAATTCAGAATTTGATATTTATATTCTGGAATAAGTCACTTAAATTTCCGAAAATTTAGAAACTGATATTTATATTTTGGAGCTGATCATTTATATTTCAACTGATTGAGAATTGACCGGTTATATTTCAGATATGACTATTTATATATCAGCATTTAACTTTATATTTGAGATTGAATCACTTATGTCATCGAATGAAGCAGAAATATTTGAGAATGTTTCATCATTTCAGAAACCATCACTTTTATTTCAGAAACTCTCACATTGATATCGGAAATCAATAGTTAGATTTCATTTTGTCAGTTTGATGTTCAAAAAACAAGAATTATATTCCAGAAGTCTATTTATTAAATATGTGACCTCATTCCCCGACTCTTAAGTCCGTAAGGGCCAAAACGTCACCATGAAAACTTGCGGATTGTTGAGATGCCCCGCATACACATCTGGTCTGTCAATGATCCCAATCCTTCTTGGACGACTCTTCCCAGATATTGGAGTCTCTGCTCACCGACTCGTTGCCCATCAACTTTTGGAATCCGAAGGTTTCCTCGCAGGTGCCATTTTAGAACCGACCAAACAGTCCAACAGTCCAAACGCAGGATACTAGTAATCCCAAGCCAAAATCAAGCACAAAATGTGCAACGATGAGTCATCATGGTGACTCAGCCCACCCTGGAAGGCAGAAGGGAGGTGGCCAAGGATGTGTTGGGAGGAATGGGTCCGAGAGGAGGAAACCGTTCCTCATCGAAAATGGAGTGTTTGACATGTTCATGAAAAACCGCCCCCCTCCCCGACGACTCAACCGACCAAGTTGGTCAAAAAGACCAAAGTTGTTCAGAATCATGTGAAACAAACTTCTATCAAGGTTTCAGGTTGAAATTCGCTAAAAATTTTTTTCGAATATGTTCGTCGCTTTGGGCATCGACACTTAGGATTTTTTCGTAAAAAAATAAAATTTCAAAATGTTGGAACTGAGCTCCGAGACCCATCCCATCGTGTTTGCCGTCAAAGGTTGGGTCGGTGAAGTTTCGGTGAAAAAACCGCCCCCCCCCCCGACGACTCAACCGACCAAGTTGGTCGAAAGGACGAAAGTTCTTCAGAATCATGTGAAACAAACTTCTATCAAGGATTCAGCTTCAAATTCGCACAAAATTTTTTTTCGAAAATAAATGAACAACAGAAAGTCTGTGTAATTAACACGCTCATCAATAGGAAACAGCAAAGCAAAGCATGCAATGTCATTGAATGATCAAGACTGAGTGACATAACGGAATTATTTCATGAGTATGAAACAGCGAACATTAGGACTGTCCATGAGCATTAAAGGCTAGAATCAAAGTTTGCTTTTCATGAGCTTGACAAATGAAGCCGTGTCTCATTTCTAAACGAATCGTGCATTGATAATAGAATCAACATTGAAACCTGCATCAAGTGATTTTTTGTGCGAATGCAGACGATGTAAAAATGACACACGGATTGACATTTAACATTGCTTGCAATATTCAACACGCTGCCATTCAAAAGCAGCTAAAATGTTTAACATAAAACCTATCAGTGAAACAGATGTTCCCCTCCTGTGCACACAAAGAATCATAAGTGCACTCTGTCGCCTGTCTGTCGCGCTAGCCCCTCAGCAGATAGTGTAGAACACAAAGATGTACGCTCTCTCTCTCTGGAACCCGTCTGTTACATTAAACAGAGATCTATCGTATCTGTACCACGAGCAAGGATGCAGGAACATATCGTCATCTCACACCTCCCACCTAGCTGATTCCCACACAGCTCATTGCTATCGCACCGGAGAGATTATCGTGGGCGGCTGAAAGGATTCTCACGTTGACAATTCGTTACTGTGCACTCCGCGCGCGCAAGAAACCATTTGCTGCTAAAGCATGGACACTGTCGATTTGTTCAATTCTTCAATGCCTTGCTAGCCAGTTACAAAAATGTTGGAGAAATATAAGGGAGACGTTCACACTCACTCATCAAATACAAGTCGTTTGATGCAATGTCGTTCGATATCGCTTTCTTTGACATGAGCCGAACCCTTGAGCTCCGCTGTGGATGCAGAGTGAAGATGGGGAAAGTCTTTCTCCTGGCTGCTTTGCAGGCAGAGAAAGGCGAAGCAATTCGCTGCCCCGTCCACCTCATTCCACATGAGCTTGTGGAAAACCCTTTATTTAGGGATATGGCGCTAGAATATCTGGCGTTGCTGAGAACTCAGCGTCCGGAATACTTCGAGTAATCGAAGTATTCCATCGGTCCTTCCGAGGGCCCGGTCACCAATTCGTTGGAGGCCACCCTATTAACAAAGAAAAGTTACAGACTGTGCCACACACACAAACACTAGATTCAAGAATCTCTATCTTTCTTAGAAAATGAAGAAGCTCTTATTAAATTCATCTGATGAGAAAGCAACTTCATGACAAGTATTAAACTTGTCCAACACACATCTTCAAAGTCCTAACTGCCATGAAATCATCATGTTTAAAGTCCCTATGATAAGTAGCAAGGATCTTTTACATGATGTAAAATATAAACGTGTGTAGAGAGAGGATTAGGCCTGAAGTCATGAATTTATTTCTTCACTACCCCTCAAATGGAAATAGTAAGCGTGGTGGAAGAATCATCAGAGCAACATGTTCTATAGTAATGCAGGCAATGACAGTCACGGTTGGACTTAGAGATTTAGCGTTTTGGATAACACAAGTGAACGATCTCTTTTAGTGTAGAATACGTGATGCATATGTTCGCTTTATAAAATGACTTTGAAGGCAAGACTCATTTTCATGATGAAAAGACAGTTTTCATATCGTTGATGAGAGATAGTTACATGCTCATCATGTTATACACTTTACATTTGATGTGGTCAGCTGAAAGGTGATTGATGCATGTTCAATAGAAGAGTTGTATGTAACTTAGTGATTGGAATCATAAGTGTGTAAAGAGTTGATTAGGAAAATATATAATAGTCAACGCATGAAAGTTTCTTGTTATCCAAGCTAGGAATATATGAGCATCATTCATCAGTCAGTGTTGTATTTTAAAAGTCGTATGCTGACAGAGACATAAGTTTACTAAATTATACAGCAAAACTCCTAAATCACTAAAACCATAGGATAGGTATCCCTGTGTTAAGATTTAGGGATTTAGCGTCTTAGAAGTGCAAGTTACATTGATAAATCACTAAGTCCATAGCATAGTCAACCCTATGACAAGACTTAGCGTTTTATATGATCCATGTTAGCAATATCTGTTCATGTAGAATGTGACTCAATGAATTTAGTCAGATAATGTATCATCAACTTTATTCACTTAGTTATATGATGGAGAAAGTGTGAGATAGAAGTGAAAGTGATCTAATAAAGTTTAGAACACATAGTAGCAGCATTGTAGGAATAAGTAAAGTGAAAAGTTATGTCTCATGAAATGAGTGATGCAAGATTAGCTCGCATTGAAATGAATTGGTAGTGTAACAAACAAGCTATGTGGGATTCAGCATATGTTTGAAGACAAGCGCTGTTAAAAGGTTTTGAGATGATATGAATTTTATCACGTCATGTTCATGGATGTAACAGAATGAATGTCTCTACTGGTTGAGTGTATAAGATAGAACACATATCATAGTTGTTGCATGTAAACTGGAGGTTCATATTCGATGAAAGCAAAGATTGAGATTGCAAAGTTTAATGAATAGGTAGTGTACTAAACTGTTTGAATCAGTGACATAGTTAGAATAAACAACAGTACCATTTCGAGATATAATCACACAGCATTAGGACTGTTGGTTTATGGACGTAGTTCATGTAAAAGTTATATAGAAGTGGCTTGTTCATGGAGACAAGACACTATGTGTGCGAAAGTAGGAATAACATGTAATGACTGGAGTATGGGTTGTGCCAACTGTACATGAAAAGCTATTTCCAAAAGCAACTAAGTGACACGAATATATGAAGAGTTAAGTAAATGCAAGCCTTTCATATTGATGAGTATGTGATAGAAAAATAACTGATGACATGAAATGTGGGAATCAGGACAAGTTATAGGTCAGCTACTGCTAAAGGTTTTATGATAGTATTTCATATCGAAGATTTAATGTAATGCATCATGTCTACAGATTCAATGTGTAATAGAATAAATGTCGTTGCAGGTTTTGAGTGTATAGGATAGAACACATGAAATAGTTGTTATATGTAAGTGCAAGTCAAAGTATCACAGTTGATTTACATCTGAAAGTTTATGTAAGTAAGACTTGATCATTGATAGACTTCACATTGTATGTTATGTTGAATAAATAGTTGAATTGATATTCATAAATGCAAGGTTGATATATCGAGAAATAGTGTTAAGTCTCGGTGTATATGTCGTAAATGTTTTCATAATGCGCATGAAGCTTTCTCTCTGTCTGCCTGTGTGTTTGTGTTTATTTCTTTGTATCTGGTTGGGTAGATGTTATGACTCTCTAACTTGGGTTGTTTTTATATTTGAAGGAATGTATTGATAGAGCATGATAGTAGAAAAATATCATGGAAAGTATTTTTGTATATTGCAAGAGGTATAGTATCATGGTTAGTAAGGTAGCAGCTCCTTGCGTACAAATTCCGTGTGTGTGTGTATGTGTGTTCATGTATCTGCTGCAACATGAAATTCGATACATCCTCGATCATAAAAAATTGGGCTCATTGCGGAAAGTGGGGCGCGCTCCTTTCTATAAAGACAGAAATATCAATAAATGCACCTTGTGCGCACTCTTTCGATCAAAATGTATTATAGGATCATAATATTGTCCTCAAGAATTGTTTTCAGTCTTCAGCGGAAGGAATTTCATGTTTTTCTACGAAAACAACTTGAACCTCACGTTGGAGGAATATTGCAAGCGTGTTGCTTGTTTAAGTATGCTTCCAGATACGGATTTAATAGTAGCCACAAATGACCTGGAGAATTCAACTACACAATTTCTCAGAAGTCGTCACGGAAGGATCATGCGGGCTGCAAAGCTATCTGCGATTAAAACTCGTTCTTTCAAACACCTGGATGCCACATTGCTGCAAGAACATGCTGCGCCCCATATTGCCGCATATACGTACTTGTGTGTGTGTGAGTATGTGTATGCGTGTATGAGCGTGTTAGAATAAAATGCTGACTTATATATACATTAACCTAATGAACACTATACTAAATGAGAAGAAGCAAATGACATCATTTTGGCTGCTACCTTACTAACCATGATACTATACCTCTTGCAATATACAAAAATACTTTCCATGATATTTTCCTACTATCATGCTCTATCAATACATTCCTTCAAATATAAAAACAACCCAAGTTAGAGAGTCATAACATCTACCCAACCAGATACAAAGAAATAAACACAAACACACAGGCAGACAGAGAGAAAGAGAATATAAAGAATAAATATTAGATGGCAAAGTCCAACTGACCAGATTGACAAGTATGCTGCTTCATGCGCATTATGAAAACATTTACGACATATACACTGAGACTTAACACTATTTCTCGATATATCAACCTTGCATTTATGAATATCAATTCAACTATTTATTCAACATAACATACAATGTGAAGTCTATCAATGATCAAGTCTTACTTACATAAACTTTCAGATGTAAATCAACTGTGATACTTTGACTTGCACTTACATATAACAACTATTTCATGTGTTCTATCCTATACACTCAAAACCTGCAACGACATTTATTCTATTACACATTGAATCTGTAGACATGATGCATTACATTAAATCTTCGATATGAAATACTATCATAAAGCCTTTAGCAGTATCTGACCTAAAACTTGTCCTGATTCCCACATTTCATGTCATCAGTTATTTTTCTATCACATACTCATCAATATGAAAGGCTTGCATTTACTTAACTCTTCATATATTCGTGTCACTTAGTTGCTTTTGGAAATAGCTTTTCATGTACAGTTGGCACAACCCATACTCCAGTCATTACATGCTATTCCTACTTTCGCACACATAGTGTCTTGTCTCCATGAACAAGCCACTTCTATATAACTTTTACATGAACTACGTCCATAAACCAACAGTCCTAATGCTGTGTGATTATATCTCGAAATGGTACTGTTGTTTATTCTAACTATGTCACTGATTCAAACAGTTTAGTACACTACCTATTCATTAAACTTTGCAATCTCAATCTTTGCTTTCATCGAATATGAACCTCCAGTTTACATGCAACAACTATGATATGTGTTCTATCTTATACACTCAACCAGTAGAGACATTCATTCTGTTACATCCATGAACATGACGTGATAAAATTCATATCATCTCAAAACTTTTAACAGCGCTTGTCTTCAAACATATGCTGAATCCCACATAGCTTGTTTGTTACACTACCAATTCATTTCAATGCGAGCTAATCTTGCATCACTCATTTCATGTGACATAACTTTTCACTTTACTTATTCCTACAATGCTGCTACTATGTGTTCTAAACTTTATTAGATCACTTTCACTTCTATCTCACACTTTCTCCATCATATAACTAAGTGAATAAAGTTGATGATACATTATCTGACTAACCCCTTAGATCCCGAATACAGAAGCCGATGAAATTTCAATGTTTTTTTTGGAAGAATAGAGTAATTATGGACTAAATAAGCAGTATTTCCTCAAACTTTGAATATGATGCATACAGTATCATATTTACAGACATGCTCCACTTGTGGAACATTAGGATCTTCTGACTATTATCTGGCTTCAATCGTTTAGTCAGAAATTCCCAATGTTCCACAAATGGAACACAGTCTTCTTCTCTCGTAATTCTTTTGTAGCGTTCTCATGAATACTTTGCCACATATATACAACGACCACCAAAAGAGTTTCTGTTGCTTATTGTGCCTTTTTGGAAATACTAGGTCCGAATTTTTTCTTAGAATTTGCAAATTTCCAAAATCTGAGTATATTTGTTTACACTGAATGCTTCAAACTGTCAGATGTCATCAGAGATGAATCAAGAAGAGGTGTGGAAGCCGATAACGCAATGCGAATGTAGCATTACTCCGCACTTTCGACATAAGATTTTCGTGTTCTTTTTGCACAACTTGCAACGGGATTGCCGACCGGCTGGTATGAGCAAATGGCCGCTGAAAGATCTTCGCTCCTCCTTGATCGGTGTCCTTGACGGTCCTGATCGGCGTGCTCGTTTCAGCGTCTGAGCAAGGAGTGTGCGCACGATGTTCCTGAAATCCAAAAGATATGGGCCTGCTTTTTATACGCACGTGCATTCCATTGCGAAATCTAAGCATATTACTAGTATGTCGTCTGAGACGCATGATTATAGGCCTACTTACCTTCTAAAATCGAGATGTGAGAGGTTTCCGTTGAGAGCCCTGTGCAGTCTCCATCCCGCAATGACCGCCATGTTCAGGAAGTTTGCGAACAGGTTCCACCACCACTTCTTGTTCCGCATTTGTGGTCTGTATTCGCTTAAGAATCGATCGAGTAAATTGACGCCGCCCATATTTTTATTATACCGGTGGATGAGAAAAGGTAAGGGAATAGATGACCTCTTCTTCTCCTTTGACATCCATCGGTTTGCCGCTTGGAGCGGAGAGACGGCTTCAAAGTTGCTCACAGCAACTAAACTGGTCTGTTATCATTCCACTGGCATACAACGACCTGACCATCACTGAAACAAGAGTGGTGCCCTCTCGGTTGCTTTTTGATTTCTTGCTTTGACATCAAAGGACAATGCTCGGTACGATTTTCCATGACCGTTCCCGTACATCGCAAATTGTGCTCGTACTTCAGCTTTCGAAAAAGGCTAGTGGAGCTGAAGAAGCGATACATGTAGAGGGTGTGTTCCTCCTTTGAATCGATGCACTCCGTCAAATTCAGCACTACTTGCTCTCCCAAAGGTACATGCAATGTATTGTTTTTCTTTCCGATATAGACTTCAAAATTGAAAGGAAATCCACTTGAAGACGCAAGCACCCAAATCTTGAAGCCAAATTTGACTGGCTTTCCTTTTATTACATTTTGCAGCTGTGCTTTCCGCAGTACGGGACCATCTGTTCGTCCAGACTCAAGTCTCTTTCAAATACACTGAACTGCAGCAAATTTCTTTGAAAAATATCTATAAAAGGTCGTAATTTTGCAAGCTTATCGCTTAGATCGATGCATGCGTTATCGGACAAGTGAAAAAAGCATTTTATATCTTGGAATCTGTTCCTGGACATTTTTTCATATACAACTGGCACTCCCACATCTTCGTCAGTGCTCCAATAAAGTCTTTCATTCGGCAGAGTATTGTAGCCACTTAGAAGAAGAATTCCTAAGAATGTTTGCATCTCTGTTTTTGAAGCGGTAAAATGATGATCGCCTTTTTGAAATGCGTACTTATTGGTCTCATCGACACAAAGATCTAGCAACTTGTCATCAAAGAACAATTTGTACAGATCGATGGGATCTAATGTAGACAGCATCGGATATGCTTCTTGAAGACTGGGAGGCTCAGAGACTTGTTCTGTTGAAATCCTACTTTTCTTCAGACTTTCACCTTTTTTCCAATTGGGTTTGGATTGTCGCCGCCGCTTTTTCGAGGGCTGGTCTGTTGAATCCGAAGTTTGCGGCATATCTCCACAAGCATGGTGTAACTCGACAAACCCAGGAACATCCCGAACTTCGACATCTCCAAGAGAATCGTCATTGATGTCTTCCTCATCAGTCGCACAGTTGACATCTTCAGGGGGCAAAATAACGATTTCAACATCATCTAATTCTGCATCCGAATCGGCGGAGGTAATCATTTCGGCTGCTGCTTCCACAGAGAAAAGCTTTGGCATCCGTAAATGAAAAAAAACAATGGTTTACTCTTTAGATCTAACAATCTGCAGCTTTTAGGGCCTACTCGTACTACAGGTAAGCCTACACATTACTTGGAAAATAAAACAGGAGTCCCAGATAGAGACGAAAACTATGTAAAGCGGTCCGATAAAAGCTTTTGAATACGAAATAACGACATTCGGGTTCAGCCTAGGCTTTTTGATTATCATGCAATATCCTTCACAAACGCGTACAATTTGTTCCAGAATATAGAACTACTACTAAAGTGATTCAAGTAGCCAGAAATCCTTTGCCGTGTACCTGATATTGCGTGTGCGATTATCTTCGAACGTAAGTGTCACTAGCATAGGGGCTTGCACGACAGCCTACGAACCCATAACGTAGCTGGTTCGAACCCTACATTTTTTTCAAAATCAAGGTTTTCTCCTGGGTGAAAATAAAGAAACTAAGGATAGATTACTTTGAATAAATATCAGAACAATGAGAATTGGGTATTTTGACATTGTTAATTCTATAATCTGGCTCCTACAATAAAGCAGAACAGATATTGCTACTATATCAGCGGCACAAAAATATCAAGCTAGTCGCATGTGGTCATGTGATTCTATAGTCAGAAGATCCCAATGCTCCACTTGTGGAACATTGTCTTATTTACTTCATCATACACACATAACATATCATTTCATGAAACTGACTGGTAATATCTAATAAACTACTTTATAAACAGTAAATGACACAAGAAAAATTACTCACGGCTCGTTCAATGTCAGATGATATCCAATTGAAAAATGAATCGAAAATTGCCGGAATTTGAAAATTTCAATCTGCGCTTGCAATAAAACAAACATACAGATAATTCAAAGTGCGCATAAAATATATTCCATTAAACGTTCGAAGTGCTGTAGTAAAGCAGTTAAAGAATGTGATAAAGTTTTGAATGTATTGCATCATTTTAAAAAATTGTTCCACAAGTGGAACAATGGGAGCTAATGGGCTAAACTCATTGAGTCACATTCTACATGAACAGATATTGCTAACATGGATCATATAAAACGCTAAGTCTTGTCATAGGGTTGACTATGCTATGGACTTAGTGATTTATCAATGTAACTTGCACTTCTAAAACGCTAAATCCCTAAATCTTAACACAGGGATACCTATCCTATGGTTTTAGTGATTTAGGAGTTTTGCTGTATAATTTAGTAAACTTATGTCTCTGTCAGCATACGACTTTTAAAATACAACACTGACTGATGAATGATGCTCATATATTCCTAGCTTGGATAACAAGAAACTTTCATGCGTTGACTATTATATATTTTCCTAATCAACTCTTTACACACTTATGATTCCAATCACTAAGTTACATACAACTCTTCTATTGAACATGCATCAATCACCTTTCAGCTGACCACATCAAATGTAAAGTGTATAACATGATGAGCATGTAACTATCTCTCATCAACGATATGAAAACTGTCTTTTCATCATGAAAATGAGTCTTGCCTTCAAAGTCATTTTATAAAGCGAACATATGCATCACGTATTCTACACTAAAAGAGATCGTTCACTTGTGTTATCCAAAACGCTAAATCTCTAAGTCCAACCGTGACTGTCATTGCCTGCATTACTATAGAACATGTTGCTCTGATGATTCTTCCACCACGCTTACTATTTCCATTTGAGGGGTAGTGAAGAAATAAATTCATGACTTCAGGCCTAATCCTCTCTCTACACACGTTTATATTTTACATCATGTAAAAGATCCTTGCTACTTATCATAGGGACTTTAAACATGATGATTTCATGGCAGTTAGGACTTTGAAGATGTGTGTTGGACAAGTTTAATACTTGTCATGAAGTTGCTTTCTCATCAGATGAATTTAATAAGAGCTTCTTCATTTTCTAAGAAAGATAGAGATTCTTGAATCTAGTGTTTGTGTGTGTGGCACAGTCTGTAACTTTTCTTTGTTAATAGGGTGGCCTCCAACGAATTGGTGACCGGGCCCTCGGAAGGACCGATGGAATACTTCGATTACTCGAAGTATTCCGGACGCTGAGTTCTCAGCAACGCCAGATATTCTAGCGCCATATCCCTAAATAAAGGGTTTTCCACAAGCTCATGTGGAATGAGGTGGACGGGGCAGCGAATTGCTTCGCCTTTCTCTGCCTGCAAAGCAGCCAGGAGAAAGACTTTCCCCATCTTCACTCTGCATCCACAGCGGAGCTCAAGGGTTCGGCTCATGTCAAAGAAAGCGATATCGAACGACATTGCATCAAACGACTTGTATTTGATGAGTGAGTGTGAACGTCTCCCTTATATTTCTCCAACATTTTTGTAACTGGCTAGCAAGGCATTGAAGAATTGAACAAATCGACAGTGTCCATGCTTTAGCAGCAAATGGTTTCTTGCGCGCGCGGAGTGCACAGTAACGAATTGTCAACGTGAGAATCCTTTCAGCCGCCACGATAATCTCTCCGGTGCGATAGCAATGAGCTGTGTGGGAATCAGCTAGGTGGGAGGTGTGAGATGACGATATGTTCCTGCATCCTTGCTCGTGGTACAGATACGATAGATCTCTGTTTAATGTAACAGACGGGTGCCAGAGAGAGAGAGAGAGAGAGAGAGAGAGAGAGAGAGAGAGAGAGAGAGAGAGAGAGAGAGAGAGAGAGAGAGAGAGAGAGAGAGAGAGAGAGAGAGAGAGAGAGAGAGAGAGAGAGAGAGAGAGAGAGAGAGAGAGAGAGAGAGAGAGAGAGAGCGTACATTTTATGCTAAACATTTTAGCTGCTTTTGAATGGCAGCGTGTTGAATATTGCAAGCAATGTTAAATGTCAATCCGTGTGTCATTTTTACATCGTCTGCATTCGCACAAAAAATCACTTGATGCAGGTTTCAATGTTGATTCTATTATCAATGCACGATTCGTTTAGAAATGAGACACGGCTTCATTTGTCAAGCTCATGAAAAGCAAACTTTGATTCTAGCCTTTAATGCTCATGGACAGTCCTAATGTTCGCTGTTTCATACTCATGAAATAATTCCGTTATGTCACTCAGTCTTGATCATTCAATGACATTGCATGCTTTGCCTTGCTGTTTCCTACTGATGAGCGTGTTAATTACACAGACTTGTTCATTTTCTGAGTTCAATGGTCGAGTCGTTGAACTACATCTAAGATTTATGTGTTTCTACAGGTTTTTATATCAACTTTAATCGCGACTGCAATCCATGAAAGTTTTAACAACATAAAGTTGTTGTTATAAAGTTTCTTACACCACGGTTCATGTTTACGAATTTCATTTGAATGTCAGAAAGTTGGACTATATGTTCATCTGTCTATGATGAGTGTAAACGTTCTCGCTACACAGTTCTCCTCAAAGTTTCCCGTGAAGTAGTTGTGGCACTTTGTGTTTCACTTCATCTAGCAGGTTGATTTTTATCTCACACATGTTTTGAGTGTTTCCTAACTCATATGCATTCGACTTACAACGTTACAAGTTGTTATGTGTATACTTGTATGATGTCGATGCAGAGTGCAAACACGCTGTCTGTCTTTATTTACAAAACAGTATGCAATTTGATAAAGGCAAACAACACATTTAGTAAATTTGGTACGCTATCGAGTGTGACTGCAGAAACATTTTATAAAACTTTTTCAACGTTCGCTAAGTTTCACAACAGCATGTCAAAGATTTCTTCCAAAACTTATTTCAACATTTGCATTTAGACTTTTAAGCGAACATGTGCTTCACGTATTCTACACGAACGGTTAATGCATGTGATATAAATCCCTTAATCCGAACGTAGAGGAGCCTACCCTCGGATTATGGGCTTTTACGACCGACGTGATTCAATGTCATGGAACTAGCTCTCACACACTCAGCGTTTGTGACAAGACTCTACCTGGTTTTATAAAACATTCAACGCTTGCTATAAGACCTTTTAACACTGTGAAACAATCTACACAGTGCAGTAAAACTTTCTAGCGCTGTGGTGAACACTGTTTTCATATGACATTCTGAACTCTCAGTCTCACTGCAGTAGAAAACTGCTTTTAGTAAACCTGATGAAGCTAATCTAACAGTCATGGAGTTTGAATTTTCTAATAGGAGAACATTTGGCAACTGTCTCCAATAAAACTTTCTAACACTGTGAAAGTAAGTTACAAGACAATCTACACTGTGCAGTAAAACCTTTTCGATAAAACTTTCTAGTGCTGTGGTGAGTTAGGTCAGTCATAAAACTTCAATGATCAAACTTTATTTTCACAAACTTATTTTCGCAGTAAAACTATTTGACTACACTTTGCTTTTGCAAACCATGATACACTTTCTGACTAGACTAATGAATAAACCGTCGATGATCAAAGTTTCTAACTATACATCAACCTGTGTTGCAGTAAAACTTTTGTACAACATGTTAAAGTTTCTGATTACACTGACTAGAGCTTGTTCACTAGCGAAGAGAGAAGTCTGATGTGTTGCATGTGGTGCAAGGGTGGCCTCCCATTTCATTCCATTTCGTCATTTAGTCTTCCCCTGTGCATTCCATATCCGAAGATATGTGGCGGACTTGGGACCGTTTTAGCTGGATTAGAAGGTTGGCCCTTAAGAGAGCCCATGGTGCGTTCACGGGACGTGAGTTGTGATGGAATTATGGCTTTTTCAGTTTGCCTGCAATGAAAGAAGTAAGAATGAGAAAGATGGTATAATGTTATATTCCAGTCATGATGCCTGCGAAATTTGTGAGGCTTTCTATAATCTACACGGATGTCCTCCTTGTGATGTATTTTAATGTGATAACATCGGACATCCGTGCAGTTAAAGCATTCTGGACTTGTGTCTGGAGTCATACCTCCATAAATTGATGGCCGCTCCGGGACATAACCCACCACGGGTATGTGAAGGGCGGTGACCGTTTCAGGCGACACTTCCGACTGCACACTCAACTGACGCTCTAACACTCTCACTAGTTCCATCGCCTCTTCCTTCAACTCACGCTCTCGACAGACCGACTTCTCACAACTCTCCAACTTCGACTCAAGCGTCTCCTTCAACTTTCTCTCATTCACCAACTTCTGCCTCGCCTCAAACAACTCTCTCTTCACACTCGCAAAGTCCTCCGACTCTCTCGTCAAACGATCCCTTTCCACAGTCACTTCTTTCAACGTACACTTTGCAGCATTCAACTTTCCCTGCAACCTGTCACACTCATTCCTCACATTCCCATACGCCAGCGCATCATTCTTCGTCAGCACCACTTTACTCGGCACACTCGACTTACTCACTCTCACAACACAATTAGGCATCACACGCTCATCTCTCGGCGACGATTGAGCCCGTGGCTTCGCCAGTGGCTCAATCGACGCGACAGCTCGCTCAAGCTCATCATCATCACTCAACTTCTCAACACACCCCTTCTTCATTACAACGCTCTCCATAGCCTCATCCTCATCATCATTACTCTCGACAATCAACTTCCTCTTTACTTTACTCACCACTTCATCATCCTTATCCAAATCGACATTCACGACTGGGGAACGCACTGGTTCGCCTTGAAAAAATGCGCTCCTCCGCTCACCACTCAACGCTTGACTCATCATTTCCTTCCCAATCACTCGCAGAGGACAATTAGCATGAGCCTTCACAAACTCGACATCATACGCACTACAACGAACATCACACCACACACAATACATCACAATCAACACATCATCATGCTTCATCTCACCCTTAGTCACTCTCGCCAAGATGTGGCGCCTGAAACGGTCACCTTGGAAGGGCATGCCACAATTGCACTTAAAAATTTGTAATTTCTTGTTACATTCCTTCGTCATTTTCAAACTGAAAAGAGAGGAAATAATGTGTTAAATTGAGACACATTTTAGTGCTCATAATAGGAGATCGTTAAAGGATCTCATCTAAAGTCACAGCTTAATAAAAACGTTCATATGAAGCTACTACTGTATCTGCATTAAAACAGAATAATCCTTAGTTCTAAATATTTCAAAGTTTGATAGCAAACTTCGACAGAGCACTCACCGTTCGTCTTACAACTTGAAACAGGAGTGAAGCCTAGAGAGAAGCAGTGGCTTATATACCCTCTCGACACAAAGCATAGCTTTGGTCTTTCTAAATTTAGTCGTGCTTTTGACTTGACAACGACGCTTTGAGGAAAGGCAAGTTAAGCTGATGAATCCGTCACAGGCATTTCTCAGAGGGGATCTTATCCCAACTCCAAGGCCTCGACCCACAAATCCAACCTCGGGCGGACAGAGCGTGCGTCATGTCACTGTGTTGGTATCCGGGCCCCGATTTTGACATGAAAATCGGTGGAGTTATTTACATTAGGAAACAAGTCTCGAGCCGAAGCTCGCCTCTGGCAACTTTGTAAATGTCTTAGTTGAATTTAGAAGGGTTGGCAACCCCGAAAAATCATCAAAAATAGCGAATTTAAATTTTTCAGCTTTTTAGCACTAGTTATGAAATTTATAAGTAGTCTATGACTTAGGGCAGGTCAATAGCGACCGAACCTTTTTTGAATCAAGTCAAACGGACTTGTAGAAGCAAAGTTACAAGCCTTTAAAATTTTGGAGTCTTTTATGGCCTGGAGACGAAGGCCATCTCCTGGCGAACTTCTAAGTCTGACGCCTTAGCTGATATCAGGAATGAATTTTTCTAAGTCGGTTTCCTACGGAATTTGGAATGTCCGAAGCTATCATCGGAGCTCAGAGAGACGACCAACCTTTGACAATCGCTCTCCTCTTAATGAAAAGCCTCTGTCGGTTTCCCGCTTATATAGTTTGTGGCGATCAGCTGATGACGTAATATCCATCATCCAAAAACTTTAAACCCGTCTATCTCCGGTTCTACTGCTCCGATTGACTTCAAATTTTGATAGCCATGTTTTCACGCTCTCAGCTTTCATTTAAGACATCCCTCGACCTTCTACGATGACCAGAAGCCGAGATGAAAAAACTGGCAAAAAATTGATTCTGAACAACTTTGGTCTTTTCGACCAATCGACCAACTTGGTCGGTTGAGTTGTCGGGGGGGGGGCGGTTTTTTCACCGAAACTTCACCGACCCAACTTGTGACGACAAACACGATGGAATGGGTCTCGGAGCTCAATTCCAACATTTTGAAATTTTTTTTTCACGAAAAAATCCTAAGTGTCAAGGCCATGTATTTCAAGTTCATGTGTTTTTCATGAACATGTCAAACACTCCATTTTCGATGAGGAACGGTTTCTACCTCTCGGACCCACTCCTCCCAACACATCCTTGGCCACCTCCCTTCTGCCTTCCAGGGGGGGGGGCTGAGTCAGCATGATGACTCATCGTTGCACATTTTGTGCTTGATTTTGGGATGGGATTACTACTCTGGATCATTGTTCCCCATTATCGGGTATACACAATTTTCATGCAGAAAATGGAAACAAAGCAGCATTCCTAATAGAGTGCTGTGAAGCATGGATTGCAAGCATATCGCACAATTGTCTGACATATTCATGTACATGTACATGATGACAGAAAGTTTGCAGAGATGCAATTTCTCTGTATAAATACGACTGCCGGTCATTGTATCTGAGCCGCTCTCAATTATAAATGACGCTTTCTGAACATCAAACTGACAAAATGAAATCTAACTATTGATTTCCGATATCAATGTGAGAGTTTCTGAAATAAAAGTGATGGTTTCTGAAATGATGAAACATTCTCAAATATTTCTGCTTCATTCGATGACATAAGTGATTCAATCTCAAATATAAAGTTAAATGCTGATATATAAATAGTCATATCTGAAATATAACCGGTCAATTCTCAATCAGTTGAAATATAAATGATCAGCTCCAAAATATAAATATCAGTTTCTAAATTTTCGGAAATTTAAGTGACTTATTCCAGAATATAAATATCAAATTCTGAATTTTCGGAAATACAAATGATAAAATCCAAAAATGAAGTGACGCATTCTTAAAAATTGTGACAATGATACAATGTAAGTAGAAGAATCTGAAATTTAGTTGATAAGTTCTGAAATAAAAGTGACATTGATGTGCTAGATTAAGATGAAATGACTGATTCTCATTAATAAATGCAGGGTTCTGAACTAAAAACTGAATATCTGAAATATATGTGTTGTACTCAAGAATATAAATGGTGACATCTGAAATAAACATGGAAATGGTGTGGAAGGGAAACATTGGAACATGTAACGTAAATGAACTGGCGCAATCTGCTGACATAATGCCATAGCAATCGAACAATGAGCAGCCAGTTCAACATTATACACGTCAAATTGTGCGATGTTTCAGTGACTGTTATCAACCGGATCACACAGCAAAGAGACGCAGTCGATGTGAAGTTCTACAGAGAAGTTTGTGAACGTTTTTTCATGCGCCTGCTAACTTTTTTAATAATGATCGGAGGACCTAATATTATCGAAAAAACTTTTGGGCAATGATCTGAATTCTTCGAATCTGAAGGAATCGTGGCGATCGGAGCATTTTGAAGGAATTCAGAGCAATCCGCAAGCGACGCACGACTATTTTTCCTATCTCTGTAAGGTATTGAAAATTTCTTTTTGCCCACTTATTAAGTTCCTGCATGTGCCATCTGTTTGAATCAGTTTGCACTTCTAGCAAGGTGATACGATTAAACAATCTAATTCTATGGGCAGTGTAGTTTTACTATAACCATAGAAATTGATAACAATAAACCCAAAACCAACTCAGATAACTTCAAGTTCCTTTAATAATTTATATGACTGTAGCGCTTGTAACGATATCATAGCTCTGCCATAGCGTTCGTAGTTACAATAGCGACACAAAATTGTGTTAGGACAGAGCCTTTCATACAAACTCCTGTGTGTCCAAAATGTGGAAATACCTAGTCACACAGTCCAACGCTATCTGTGTTTTATTCATCTACCACATGCTGCGAGGAACTCCAGCACTATCTAAGAAAGTGATATCCATGTTTTTTCTTTGTTCCGCAGTTGAAACAAGTGAAATTGCATCAACTGCACTTACATGAGGACGCAACGCAAATGATCTAGAACTTCGTGTCGATGTAACCGAAACTGCCACAGTTAATTATATGCATGGTCAGAGTGTAACAATAATATCAAATGTGTACTACTTCTCTTATTTCATTAATGCACAGCAGACGAAATTTTGGCCGTATAATGCAATGTCATGTATCATCAAATATAGTTTCCACATAGAGCTTTAGCAAACACATAGAAATCGGTGAAATTGCTCAACGTATTTAGCTTTGTATTTCAATACTTTATTATAATATCTTATAAAACTCTACTTAATTTATGCTCTGTTGTGTGATTACTGATTAGTTATCGATTCACTTGTTTCAGTAATTAATTAGCACTATAAGTATAATGCATGAGCTTAAGTTTCTTATACAATTTACCAATATTCACATGCAATTAAGAATTCGAGTCTACAAAGCCAGTAGGCCCATGTAGCCTACTCCGTTAAAGTGAAATAAATATCTGAGTGAAAAATTCAAAGTCAAAAATTAGTCAAAAACTTATTAGTATATTCGAACTGGAATGATAGATAATTGCAATTTATTGATTGCTGCCATCAAATAATTGTAATGAATTGTTTGACATAATTACATAATTACAATTCATTGACTGCTCTCATCAGATAATCGCAAATAAATTATTGCTTCCTGCTGCAATTAAAGTTAATTAATTGCAATTAGTATCTGATAACCCTTATGCATACGCATGATATTAGAGATTATTCATGTTCCGAAAAATTATAAATTTTGTCCATCATTCTTTCAGCTTCAAATAATGACCACTACAATACATTAGAAGAAAATTGTTTTGCATGTATAGCATGAGCTTCTCTGAAAGTATTAGACAGAATTTGATTATTGTCTA
The DNA here is from genome assembly GCA_907163375.1 of Prostheceraeus crozeri. Lineage (NCBI taxonomy): Eukaryota > Metazoa > Platyhelminthes > Polycladida > Euryleptidae > Prostheceraeus > Prostheceraeus crozeri. Next base: position 98,005 of record CAJQUW010003555.1, read on the forward strand.
CATCTATACATGGACTATCTATCACAGGTGGACCTCTTTTAGACATTTTACTGAACATGTATATTAAACACAGTGCTCGTACCAGGAAACAGCAATGCTCAAACATTCATCAGGAAGGTAGCTGCTTCCGATGAGACTAGCGCTTTCATTTCCGTTCTCTTCCATTAATATGAAACGCGATGCATTACTAAAATTGATGATGATTTCATGCATGAATAATGCGTAGGTGCGCGTCGCAGTTGAGTAGAACGGCCAGCAATTCATTATTAGTTTTATCTTCTCTCAAAATGTCATCACTTTTGCGATGTTCATAAAAGATTGATCGACTTCATAAAACATTGATTATTGAATCCGATATTCAGACACCATCAGGCTTTTGACAGAAGCGAGACGAGATTCACTGAAGACGGAATTATGCTTCCTTAGTACAGGTACATTTACGAATGGTTCGAAGATAATTGGGTCAGTGCAGCAAATGAAAACAAATTTTGTTTCTGATTGTGATTCATTTGATCTTATTATACAATACATATAAATTCGATGTTACGCAAAGTCCAGTACACGTACGTCTTGAGTTTTTTATGCAGGACGCACATATAAATTGCATGTACATCTCATATGCAGAATTGCACGCAGACCATATTTTCGCAAACAGTTTTAGTGATGAGAATGTAGAAGTTTCTCCTTCTAAATACAATTAATTATAATTTCATTGTCTCCGGGCAATAAAGTTTGCACCACCAATATTAGGACATGAGCTATGAAATGATACGCAGTAATATTTAATTAAAATCATTAGCAAAAACACTGTGGCACTTATTTCTTTTGTCTAATTATTTCATGAGCTGCTTCTTTTCTACCATGGCGACCTTGCTAAAAGCAATAGAATACACTTTCTCGAAAGCGGCTCGACGAAATATTTTTTGGTGGTCATATTTGTTTGTCCATAAGGCAACAGCTCTACTTATTGAACAAGCAGATTCATTCATCATATTTATTGACAAATCTCTGTTCTGAAATCTAATTGATAATTCGATTTCATTATACATTTTGCATATTTTTATCATGCTCATGCAAATGTAATATTTATATTCTTAGGCAGATTTCTAATGAGTTAATTGAAATTCTTGTCATAGGAAGCTTGATATAGAATATTGATAGAAATGATAAAATTATTTGCCACTTTTTACTTCATCCCAATGATCAAAAAAGGTTGTAATTGCTTCTTTCTACACAATCGCTTTAAGCTACCTATAAACGGTTGCAGGCAATTTATTCATTGTCTGACTGCCATATTTCGAGATTCATGAAAGTCCGCTCCTAATTCCTACGACCATATATGTCATATATCTTTCATGTTTTTGGCACATGCATTTGTAATGTACAAATATAGCAAGTATAAGAAAACACACGTCATAAACATGAAATATTTCAGGCAACTTATTTCTTGCTTTACTTCATCCTTGATAAATATTAGTCCAGATTAAAGATAACAAAGCGCCAGGCAAAAATGTATTCATTCTTGTTAGACTGAATAGAATTTACACAAAATCTAATTTTGCTGTGCGTTTGGTCAGTGCTGTCTTGAGACCATCGTGTGTTGTCAGAATGCTTCATAGGTCTTATTAGCAAATGCTCTAAAAAAAGCTTGTTTTAGTCAGCAAATATGAAAATATGAAAGTTGATGAATCTTATCGATAATTATGTGATTCAATGATTGATGAAAGTCGATCGTCAAGCGTCAGAAGCACTCTGGTATAAACTTCACTGATTGAAGCAGATAGCAATCAAATTTGAACTGTTGTAAGATCCGACTTTGCTACTTTTTCCAAACCTGTCTCTTTAGTCAATTTTTTCATACTGAGCAATAATAAATCTACTGAATCCATTTTCGAATTGGCTGAATTCTGGAATGACTTCACTTTGAAGATGAACTCTGGTTTCCGCTTCGTCAAGCGGTGGAAAGGACGAGTGAAAAGCCAACTGACTGTCTCCGCCCATGCACATACGTTAATTTTGTGTGCTGTAAAAAGCTCTTCTTCTATCGGCATAATCTCGCCCATTCGTGCTGATATTGCTCCGATAATGTAGTTAAAACAAGATATCGGAACCACCATAACAAAAACAATATGCAGAACGACTTTGATATACGAAGTGTCATCTCTTTCGAAGCCGACCACATGAAGCGAAAGAAGAAAAGTAGTGTAGAAGGACGAAGAAAAGTTGGCATAATTTGACTGTGTTTTTGAAAGCGAGGCATTTGCTTGTGTTCCATTGTTGCAATTACTACATGGTCTAAAGATACTATAAAAAGATTCGGAAAATATAAGAATAATACTGATGTAGAGAAAAATGAAAATTATGAAATGCTTCAGCACCAAAATGAAGTTGAGGATGAATTTTCCAATATATCGAACATCCATCAAAGAAAACGATACTGAAGTAATGAATAAGACTTGGCGAATGACTAAGAGAACGATATATATATTTTCTCCGTTTCGATGACAGTATTTATGAGGATTCAGAAATATATCTTCACTTATCCAACTACTTAGAACGTACAGGACACTCGGAAGCGTAAGTTTGATAGTTATTCCGATAATTATTTTGAAATGGGAACGGTATTTGATCCATTTTGCATGAATAAATATAATGGTGATAAAAAGTATACCAGTAGTTATAATAATGCAAGATGCAATATCTTTGATGTTGGAAATAGCTAAAGTAAGTTGACGATTCTTTCGACCATCCGCTAACTTCTGTGCTTCCTTTGTACCACAACCAATGCATATAAGGTGTATATATCTTCTTTGATAACAATCTCCAACAACGGTCGACAAAAGGAAGATAATGACCATTAGCAATGGAAGCGGGGACAATAACAACCAATTTCTTTTGTATATCTTTTCTATCCAAGCATGAAAGATTCCATCATTTCTAAATATCCCCTGCGCTTTAAATTCCCGCAGCTTCTGTGTGTCTGCATGTAGAACAAGCAGGAATAAAGGCGAGACTATTAAGCGAGAATGGGCAGCTCCAGGATCGTAATTGCTGATGTCATAGGTTGTCTCCTTTTGGATGCCACTAATAACTTCTCCGGTGCGTGTGCAAGAAGACAGCAACATTTCAGTAAACTTTGCTTCTCCCAAATAAGCACACAGCTCAACTGGCAGTAGCCCTAAGTCACATTCCAGCTTAGCCATGGAGTACAATATCGAATGGTCAACTTTGGCAACCAAATCGTCCCTTATTGCTTCGTAAATCTCAAGTGAAGCAAACTTGGCGCTGGCGCCTAAAACCATAGCATGAAGCACATTGTAATTGTTTTGCGTCACACGTTGCAGTAGTTGATGGTCCATTGTATTCAGCAAATGATGGCAACACTGACGAGCGCCACACTGAAAGGCAACTAGTAGTGGCTTTGTGAGATTTGATGATGAAGGCTCCATCTCTGATAATACTTCAGAGCTATCAAGAAAGATTTCCAATTTATGAATTGTTGGAAAAAATATTTCGATGACGTCTGCAAAAGCCTGATCATCGTCGTGCATCAGCAACTGTATGAAATAGCGGTCGAAATTAAGCTGCTGCGATGCCATTGCCATCCAAAATTACTTCAGAGTGATTTTCGATTACAGAAATTCTATTTATAAACGCTGGAAAATTACAGGATATCATCCCGCTACGTTTAATGGAGCGTTTATAATGAGCCAAATCGTATATGCAAAGCAAAAATTGACTTATTAATTACGATGCGTGAAGTATTTCACTTCAATCTAATTGCTTTATAGCTTCAGTTGAAATTCTCTGAAAATTTGAAATCCACTGACGCAGCTGGTATGCTTTATTTGCCTTATTGATCCTACATACTTAATCCACCAATTAATTTGTCTCGAAATTGAAGAAAATTGAGTTATTCTTGCTTTAAAACTCAGTGTCACCTTTATCTCCGACTCTGGCAAAAAAGCACCGACCGCAAAGTTCTTCAAATTTCAACGTAATCGCATTTAAAATATCAGTGAATGAATCTACAGGGTGATTCAAAAGTCGCCATACATAAGGAAAAACCTCTTTATCCAGAAATACATTTATTAGAGCAACAAAACAAGAAAGTAAAGCAAGGTGTGAACTAAATCAAGTGCTCTATATGAGCACCCTCCAGTAAATGGCAGCTTCGAATGCCTTCTTCCCAATTGCGTCGCACTTTGGTGAGAATGGCCCCACCCCACAAATAAAAGTCAAGCGGTGAGAGATCTGGTGACCTCGGCGGCCATTCTACTGGACCTCTGCGGCCGATCCAATGGCCCGGAAATTGTTGGTCCAACCATCGACGAACACAAAGTCCATAATGGGGAGGAGCACCATCCTGTTGGAAATACGTAGGAAAATATCCGTCTTCCGTCAAAAGGGATGGCATGACATCCTCTGCAAGAAGCTTCAGATATCTTTCAGCAGTCAAGCTGTCTTCGAAGAAAAAGGGTCCAATTATCCTGATATTCCACAATCTGCACTACACGATCAACTTCTGAGCACCTTGCATCTTCGATGGATCCATCCAGTGCGGATTGACATCACTCCAGTATCGAATGTTTTGTCGGTTAACTTCTCCATTGACAAAAGTTGGCCTCGTCCGAAAAAAGGATTCCACTGGAGAAGTCAGAGTCCTTGTCCATCTCGGAAATGGCCCACTCGCAAAACTCCATGCGACGGTCCGGGTCGTCCTCGGTAAGGTGCTGCATCATTTGGATCTTAAACGGATGCCACTTGTTCTCCTTCGTAATGCGGACGATGCTGGACTGACTGACTCCGATTTCTGCAGACAACCGACGTGTACTTTTGGTTGGACTGTTGGCGAAAGCGGCCAGAACATTCGTAGCGGTGTCCTCATCAGTTGATATACGTGGACGGCCACTTCTTTTTCTATCTTCCACGCTTCCAGTTTCCTTGAACTTGGCGATGAGTTTTGCGACAGCATCGTGAGTGACCTGTGAATCGCCGCTGTGCAGTGCGTTGAATTCTGCAGCAACCTTGCGACAGCTTTCCGTTCCAGATAGGAGAACAATTTCGATTCGCTCTTCCTTTGACAAAGGCATTGCAGACAAGACAAGAGTGACCTGACTTTGCATTCACCTGACTGCATTCTGACTTTGCTTTTAACCATTTCGATTTCTACGAATACTAATCACCTCTCAAGACTCAGAAGAACAATATCGAAATTGATGACTACGAACTACGAAGCCTTATCTTTGGAACAAAGCATGTGTGAATTCAGCACCATTCATACATGCAACTCTTGATAGCATACGACTCGGTGCACATGGATGTCAAACAATGTCCTATCAAATCTACCACACTGCAGCCAAGATGTGGTTAATCGGTCAAATTACGTGTACAATAATGAATTCTAACATAATTCACGGAAATACACATATCTGTACAAATAATCTCAAGATTGCACCACGCAAGAACTTGGCGACATATTTTTGTATTTCCCCTATGTATGGCGACTTTTGAATCACCTAGTAGTATCTATGAATTCTCAATATCTATTGAGAATGAATCATGTTTGCTTTTGTGAAAGATACCTAATCGCGATCACCTACACCAAAAGCTATCATAGCAGTCCGTTTTTGAATGACTCAATGTTTATTAACTGAAAGTGTTTCACATCATGGGTTTGATGCAAATAATTGCGCTTGACAAATAGTTTTAAATGGTTCAGGCGGCGGAAAATATATGCTTCATCTAGTCTAGTTGAATCTGTACACCAATGTTGTCCTCTTGAGGAATACTTGAAACAAATCACATTGACAGCATCAATTTAACTAGTGTACAACTACTTAAAGGAAAATTTCCTTTTAGACAGCTTCATGAAAAATTCGGTGTCATGCCCCATAAAAAAATAGAAACGTAAAACTGGATTGACAATAACCAATGTATATTGTTCGTATATACGGTGACAGCAGGCGACCAGTTGCAAGTCAGACACTTAAATACGCTCGTACTTACATAACTGTCCTTAGTCCTTTCCTGAATGAACATTTAGTAAATGAAGTATCCTGCAAGGAGCAAAAATAAATACTGATTACGATGAGACAATATAAACAACACCGCTCAATATTGGAATCAATGAATTACAGTTATGAAAAAGTACTTATTATGGCAAATTATTCACAATTGTCTTAATCCATGGAACGAACGCAAGCACTTTTGAGTATATGTCTGGTTCGGCATTCGGCGCGCAAATGCTGCTTCCCCACGATGAAACACCGACTAAAATATATCTTGAGTTTCGTTTGCATAGAAGCGGGGCTCCACGATCACCATTACATAATCCTGATCCTGGCATGCTCGTGCAAACATTTTTTGACAATGAAACTATTTTTTTACTGCTCGTTGATAAAGCTTTATAGGTTGCATTGCATTGCTTGGTGGATTCCAATGGAAGGGCGACTGACTGGAGATGATTCATGAATGGCACTAAAAAGCAAATACAATGAAAATTTAATATGAGTATTTTTGAATATATATTTTTAAATAATCTGGAAAACCTATTAATATTCAGCAACATAATTCATTTATTCAGAGACTGACCAAATACAAAGATGGACAGAAATTAAGAACATTGTCTCGAAATGAGCTTAAACCAGACGAATGTTCGACGAATTAGACCAAAGTAAATTATTGAATCGTGATTATTAGCTAGGTAATTTAGATATATTTCCGGTTATAAACATCAGTTAGTAATACATCAATATGTCCTTGCTATTTCTTCTCAGTTAACAGTGGAATATTTGAATTATACATCATTGCATTAATTTCAATTGTTCATTAATCAAACTTTTGATGCATGTTCGAGTAATGATGGGGAATGCAGTGTTGGGAATCTATTATGTAGTCATTTAGTTTCCTTAATCACAAACTGTAATTCATTGCAATTCTTGCTACTTCAAAAATTGAATTTCCTATGTAAATATGGATTAATTTTATGCACTGCCAAAACCATCATCTACTTAGAACACTGAAGGTTATATCATTATTACGTAGAAATGAGAGGCATTGAATCTGGCATGTTATTTATTTGTTGGCATTAGTGTGCTTGAACTCGCAGATTTTCGGAATTAAGAATGTAATTCCGAAGTTTGAATTCTCAATTTCGACCGAGCTTCAAATATTTCATACAGTTTTCTTGAAAATGATTGCGAGTCTCTTAGTTGATTGTCCGTGAAAAGATTGTGCTAGTTAGAACTGAATTGGAATTTGTGCCAACAACAAATGACAAGTAAGCAGCTGAAGTATGATTTCAAAGAGATCTCAACCCGAGTCCAACATGTCTCAGTCAGACTCAGTTGACAATGTATCCGAGTATTATCAGTCAGCTGAATTCCAACAGATTTTTCGAGGCATTCCAAAACATCAGAATCGAACTGCGCGAGTGCGAATGATACATCCTCTGGCGGACAGTATCGAGTAATATGTCTAACTTTGCAGAATTCGGCACACAATCGCAGCAGAATCAAAGCAATGCGCGAATGATGGACACCTTTGATCTCATTTAGTAATGTCATAGCTGAAAGTCGCAATTTTGAGATATACTCAAGCCTCACTATGGTTCTGAACAATGAAACAATAGTGAATAGTCTATTGTCTTAAAAATAGTGAAATTGTGCTTTTTAGAGGCATTTGATATGAAAAGAGTCAATAATTTCCATAATAATTTCTCGCTTTCTAGACAACTTACTATGCTATGCAATGTGAGCTGCATATGTTATATACACACTGATTTCAACTGCGTTGCTGCGTAAAAATACATTGAATTTCAACTTTAGAGTGCTTGCGCAACACTTGTTGGCATCAGTGAAAGTCTTTCTTATTGTATATTGAAATTAGGGGACAGACGTGCCCATAGAGAAACATTCAATGAAAGTGTCAATGCAGTAATGGTTCTGATTTAGCAATACGATGGCAAGAGATGTGGAAAAATATTCAAAGACAAATTGAAGCAAATGAAAATTGCATTCTGAACCGTGCTATCCAAAAAATAACCCGCTTGCTGATCTTCCATAAATCCTCTTGCAAATCAGATAACACTCAAAAATCTGTCGAAGATGAACCGTATATTAGATATTCTTTGAACATGTCATTCCTTCGCCGCCTTACCGCTTCGTATATGACGCAAAGCATAGCTTGTCTTAAAACATCTTTGATTGTAAACTAACAGATATACATGCCCATTGACTTTGCTACTAAATTACCAGTCTTCAAAAGTGCTTTCTTTGGCGCTTTCAGCCGATGGATTTGATAATCAATAATTGTTTACTTATGCAATAATACTCAGAACCTAATGCACTGCTCATTAGCGTGAGGTGCAAATACCGCATGCTGGGTATTTTTACCATATAAGATAAGATTTTTGATATCAATTGTATAACTGCATTGTCAGGTAACCAAAAAGAGCTCGTTCAAATCCAAAGTATTCTTTTATTTAAACAAGCTTTTGAACATGGCAACTCATCCGTGCTTTGAACATGAGTTTTATGCTGTATTTATTCATGATTGTAAAATATTATATTTAAACTTGTTTTTATTAAATCGTGATTCAAACTTGGTTTCTTTCGAAGGTGATTTTAATCATGTTTATAAGCCGCATTTTTAATGTCTTTAAATGCGCAAACTATTGAAAGAAAAGACTAAAAATCATGTTTTTAATGCCTTATGCATCTCAAAAGCATGATAGTTTAACATTGGTATCAGCAACACAATTATGATCTGTTTTTATCATTCTGAAAATACCGTACATCTTCTAATACATATACACGTATATATATATATATATATATATATATATACAGTACTGGTCAAATTACGTAGACGCACCTCGGATAAAGTACTTTTTCTGAAATTAAATCTAAATATAAAGTTATTCTTAGTAATTAATTTAATAGATGATGATAGATCGAGTCCACACTAATTCCACTAACTAATTCCTCATTTAGCCTATATACATACAGTATTTGCGACCTGCCGCAGATCCTTGTACACGTTGTAGGCCCTACATATAGAACGCAGTTTGTCCGATTTTTTTTATTTTTGTGTTGTTCGTGCTGAGGCAAGGTTTCAATCAGTGCAGAACTGCTAACTGACTCGGTTAAAGCCAAACCTCGATTTTCAAACCGCTTCCAAACCACTCCTTTCTGGCTCAGCAACAAGTTTTCCAACGTGCATCGCGCAGGGACACGAACACACTTGCGTGTGTGATGAAGTTAATGAATAATCCTGACGTCCCACTCTCCGGGAGGGTATGACTTCACCTTGATTTTGATTGGCTAAGCTAGCTATGATTGGCTATTAACTTCGGCTTTAACTTCAGCACACCGTTCTTTGATCAGTTACATGCTGTGAATCATGACAGGAGCCGATTTGAATGTTGCAAAGCATAATGTTGCACATCATAATCGGAAATCAAATCGAGCAATTGCACTGTTTTATGGTGTGGGTGAAGCAACAGTGAGAATACGACATAACGGAGCTAAAAAAACGTCTCCAAAACGGTATCAGACTGCAAGGACAGGCAGATGTGGACGAAAGCGACTAATATCGGGCAGAGCCACCTCTGTTCTCACTAAAGAAGTCAAGAAGAACCGAAAAGCGTCATCAACTGAACTCGCGGTAGCATTGCATGAGCACGGAGTTGAAGCTTCAACTCGAACTATTAGGCGACAACTCAACAGAGAAGGATTTAAGAGCAGAGTCGCAATAAGGAAACCACGATTAACATGCGGAATGAAGAAAAAGCGGCTGGCTTTTACTAAAAAATACATAAATTTCACAGTTGAAGATTGGGACAAGGTAAAGATAAAATGATGATATAAAGTTATTAATAGCTAATAATGTCTCATTCATCTTACAGGTTGCCTTCAGCGATGAAATCATGTTCGAGACCATCAACCAGGGTCGCACGAAGATCTAATGAAGATCTAACGAATCTCCATATGCATCTGGCATGCTTATTTGCAATGTCAGGCATCCGGAAAAGGTGATGATATGGGCCATCATATCGACTGAAGGCCCAGGACGAATACATATGATTGAAGGAAGCATGAACGCGGTGCAGTATAGTGATCTACCACAATTCCACGACTGGTACGGAAGCCTTTCAGAATGCTTCTTTCAGCATGATAAGGCTCCGTGTCATGCTGCTAAAGTGATATCTAGGCAACTTAGTGACACCGGAGTTCAGGTTCTGGACTGGCCAGGAAACAGTCCAGACCTGAACCCAATAGAAAACGTATGGAGCTATATGTAAGCCAAGACAGCGAAAAACCCTGTGGCGAATAAGAAAGAACTTATCAGCAAAATTGTGGAATCCTGGCATCATGATGACAAGATTGCTAAGATGTGCAAGACGGTAATTCATTCAATGCCCAAGAGACTGCAAGAAGTGGCATCCGCCCGTGGTGGACATACTAGATGCTGATTTATGTACTTCTGTCAACTGCCTCACTCTATTTTATACACTTTGTTCTGAAGAATGAGTAAATCTTATCAAATAAACACATTATTTAAAAAATTCTATATTTTTTGCTTTCCTGAAGTAAAAATGTAGCAAAAATTAAGTTTTTACAGGGTGCGTCAAGTAATTTGACCAGTACTGTATATATACGCCAGGGCATGCTTTTTTCAAGATTTTGCCAACTCAGCGTCTATTGGAGACCCGGCGCGTAGCGATTGCATACATATCCAGCAGCGATGTTTTTATCGATTCATCCATTCAGACTATGTGATGCTTTTTCATGCTATTACACAGACCCGAACATAGTACGCACAGATTATTTATTTTACATTTTTTACACGCGCTTTAGGTTTATCACTTGCCTTGTACTCTTAATATTGCTTATAAGATGCGGGTCCATGATCATCACTTGCGCCGATATGTTCTTCTGCTATTATTTAGGACTATTAGCATCATCGATACTGATTCAGCATCGATACTATTAGCATCATCGTGATATTTGCCAAATATGATGGTTACTATGGAATACACCAGGCAAACGAACATGTTTGGTTTATTCAAGGGTTAAACGTGAATAAATTGGAGATTATTTTTTTAGGTATTTCCATTCCAGAGATCAACGTCTATTGGATGCCGGCGTTTATTAGAAGATATACGGCACACTTCACTTGCTTACTTTATGTGATGACATGATTCAATTTACCAAAACCAACGCAGCAAGACACAGCAAAATTAAGAAGCACTCAGCCAAACAAAGTTTACAGCATACAAGTGACAGCTCTATCGGAAAAGGATGAAATGTCATTTACTTCTCATCGCAGAGAAATTTGTCGTAATATAAATGCACTTATCTGCTGTTCAGAATAATGATATTCTTCCTTTATACAGCTGTTCTGGCGGCCGTGAAGAAAGCGTAGTGGTCCATATCGACTTGCCGATGCTTTATGTCACATATACGTTTATCATCACATACCCATCAACAACTGTTCGCTAATGATATTCGCAAATGAAAAACATTCTCGCACTGAATTTAACCTTATTCTGAGCTCACCAAGTTTGTTGCTGCTGCCCCATCCGAGAGCCAAACAAACATCAACGGCAAAGCGGAAATCTTGAATTGTTTTAAAGGCATCCTCTGCAACAGGAAGGCACACAGGTTGGCGGAAGTTATCAAACACGATTGGTGACTTGAGTTGCAGAAGAGCAATGTCATTCTCATTTGTCAGCGGATCAAAAGTGTTTGTGAAGATCTTCTCCACGTATGTCACGGTACCATTTTTGAATTCACTCAGTAAGACAATTCCAGTTACAATTGAGAGATCAGAAACATTTCTGGAATATATGGAAAGCAAGGTTTTTCGAAGTACTTATACAACATTCAATGTTTCACTTGATATTTATATGCGATGGATCCAAATTTTAGGGAGATGAATAAACTTGGCTACATAACACGTTACGCAATGATTTAGAACAAATTGCTAAGTCATCTGCCCATGAACAGTTGGTTTAAATACAGATTGACTCATTACAAATGATCACCTTTAAGGTGGATTCAGACTTGAGATTCAATCGCGATTCGCGAGCTTTTGAAGCTAGATGCAAAGCCAATCTAGACTGAATCAAGATTGGCTTCAATCTCGATTCCATCTAGCTTCAAAAGCTACGCTACTATAGAAATACATGTATGTTCAAGCGAGAATAGAATCATGTCCTATTTGAGCGCAAAGCTGTGCTCGAACATGACTGGACTGATGGAATTATCGGATAAGCAGTAAACTTTTGAGAGGTTCTTCCACGGAGCAAGATTGTTATCCGAGTTTATATTATTGCTCTTGCATTCTATACTCTTCGCATTTGAAATCCTGTATCCAGAACTACTGTAAGCAGCAAGCTGTTATTGCGTTCGGCTTAGTCTTACCACATGAGCTTTTAATCAAAAAATTCAAATGAAATTGTTGTTTTGCTTGCAATCAGAGGTTTTTACTATGTTGCATTTATCCGCTCAGTTTTGCTGTATTCGTTCGCTTGCTTTTGCAATGCTGCAGAGTACCTGAAAAATGACATTTTACGTGTGGAGTGAAGAGTCTGTAAGATAATTGGCATTAATCTTGATAATGATAACAACAATTTGCAGGCTGCTGATAAGTTCTGTCGCAAGCTGTTCAAGTGTATAGTTGAAAACCAATGTCATCCACTTCGTGAATTGTTTTGCGTACGCCATACGCGTAATTGTGCCACTCGTCGTTCTTGTGAGCTGTTTCCAACACCTGCCAAAACTAGCCATTTTAAGAGATCATTTATTAACTTTTGTAAATAGTTGGGATTATTCACAGTTTTTATTTCCTCGTTGGATTGTGGCAACCTATGCTCTCTTCTTTTTGTGTTTTGCACCTTTATTGTCATCGTTGAGCTTGCAATGATCACCGATTCTGTATGCAGTGATTCAATATAGATTATTATTATTATATTATTATTAATTATTCGTGATGTTTCTTATCTTCTTCAATCACAAGTCATCAGCAAACCCTTTAATATCTGCATCTTTTAATGCGCTTTCTTATTTTTTCCCTCATCTAAGTTGTCTCCATTTTCAGGTTTTGCAGGGAGATGTACTCCAAGACAAGACTTGATACACTACCTTCAAAATCACGGCTTTCTAATGTCAGTGAATATATTGTCATATAAATCTATTGAGATCTGATGTCATACAAACATATTTCCAAACAAATTGCCTCACGCCATGAAGCATGAAAAGCAACTAAAATAGAGTTGAAAACATTCTAAATGAAATTTCGATCTAGATTAGAAATTGATGCTCAAGTATAAAACCACATTTAAACATGAGATGAAATTCAAATCACTTAAACTTTTGTTATTTTGCACATACTTTTATAAATTTGGAGCATGCACCAATTTACTTGATTGTTTAACTATGACGCTTTAGATAACGAAGGTTTCCCGATTTCATCCTGTAGATCAAACAAAACTGATTAAGCTGATTGCGGAAGATGAATTTTAAGCACAAACAGGTATGATGAAGACAACACAATTGCGACTGTCTGACACATTGACGCAGATATAGCGAAATAGTAAAACACAGCATCATTGATCTGTGACTACGACAAACTGACTCCATGAAAAGACGAAGCTTGGGCCAGTTTTCGCCGATATCTTCACTGGTTATTTTGAACGTGCGCCATCATCATACATCGACAAACATGCTGGCAACAGGTCATAATACTGGCTTTGAATTACTGATATTTTACTTCAGCAGTTTGGCTTGACGGTTAATGCTATGTTGTCTTGGGGGATGAAGCCATCTGACTCGATATCGCAGATTCCTCAATTGAGGACTTACGTCGTTCTATCGCCCGTCGATAGCTCAGTTGGTGGAGCGTTGGCCTACTATGCCAGAGGTCGGTGGTTCAAATCCACCAAGACGCGTATTTATTTACCGTCTGTTGAAAAATGCAATATTTGTATTCTCACTTTTTGATGACTGCTTCATAGTGAGCCGACCTGACGGTTGTATTTCCCATTTGCTGAAAGTGTTCCCACAATCAAATTCACATACGAGTCTGAGAAGCAAGGGAGATTCACCTTTCTTGATGTAAACATCAATCGACAAAGTGTTGGAACTCTCATAACTGACATCTATCGGAAATCGGCGTGGACTGTCCTGTACCCAAGTTTTTGTACCACACTCGTGCAAAGAAGGTCTGGTGCAGTCCCTGACTTTCAGAGCACATCACATCTGCTCCCTCGAAACAATCTTCTTCTTTAACGTTAGTCTCATGGGATATCGGAGTCTGCTGGGTCGCTCCTTGCCTCCACTTCACTCGATTATGAATCTGGTCGGGATGGACATCGGTTGTCTTCATGTCGTTGTGCAGGATTTCGAGGCAGCCTTGTTTCGGACCGCCTTTTGGTCTTGCACCTTCGACTTCGTGGTTATATGCCACTTTTGCCAGGGAATTGTGATTGGCGCGTAGAACATGGCTAAACCATTGTAGACGGATCTTGCACATCATGCCTGCAATTGGGGAAATACCACATCGTCTGAGGATTTCCGTGTTCCGGACGTGCTCCAACCGGGTTATGCCGGAGCTCCAGCGCAGCATCTTTGTCTCCATAACTACTCCGAGTCGGCGTTCCGCATCTCTCACTTCTCCAGCACTTGGTACTATAAAGCGCCACAGGGCACACAACTGTGCGGCAATCTTTCGACTTCAGGCAGTCGCTTATCCTCTTGATTGCGGCACTTTTCATACGCTATTTCAACCATGCAGAATTGATGCGTGCAGTGTTCTCTTGAGACACGTCGTCATCGGCTGAGAAATCGATCCCAAATATTTAAAAGTTGCTGCTCTTGCTAAGACGACCCCGTTGATGCGAATAGTGTCAAGTTCGCTTTGGTCTATTGTCAGGCATTCTGCTTTCGTGGTGTTGATCCTCAAACCGAATTGGGCTATAGTCGGACACTCCACGCTTGAACATACTGCTGAAGATTCATCCTATCCTCCAATACTATCATGACGTTGTCCGTGTAAAGGAGAGTCCAAGGGTTAGATCTTTGAAGATCCCAGGTGACGGTGTCCATGACTAGGATAAACAGCTGTGGGGACAGGACATACTCTTGATGAACACCTATGTAATGAATTCCTTTTCATGTGTACTATGATTGCCATGCAATGATAAATATGCACATTAAAATATGTCTGCGCTTCCGAACCTCTCGTTTAATGAATAATAATAATATAAAAAGAGTTAGGTTCATTAAGGAAATGTCGTAATACAAAGGAAATTAATGTAAGAATATGCCTGATATTCCATAGTTGATTTCTATCTGCCGTTTGTTATTCAATTAATATGCTGTGATTTTCACATGTTATGATGAATGATAGAGTGCATTTGTAGGTTATCTCCTTCCAGCGTCAATATTTTTTATCAAACTTCTTTTCATCTTGAATGCTTGTTTACCGAATGTTGTCAACGTGCTTTTTTTATCAGAAAATATATGTTTTTGATTTTTTTTGACAATACTGGTGCGTGATGCGAAAATATTTCGATGTTCCAGCATCGGCTTCTACTCGACTTCTTGGACCTTCAAACAAAAGCTTTACCCATGCGATCAGCTCTTCTTGGACCTCGTGGTAGCGCATTGCTCACAGGATAAGTTCATGTGGCACTCGATCAAATGCTTTCTCTAGGTCGAGGAAAGCGACGTGGAGTGGCTTCTGTTTTGTGAAAGGCACTGTCGCACGTCGAGAAAACGAACTATACTCAAACGCCCATTTGCGCAGACTGTACGTCTTAGGAAGTCTTTCATCAAATTCTGTAAATAGCTTTTTAGCTCGTGTTTTTTTTTACTTTGACCAGTTTAGGATTTAGGCAGCCATGTATGCTTCATTCTTTGTAACTATTTCATCGATGTAGTAATGTGCTCGTCGACTATGTTGACACAATAAAGTTGCTATTCATTCATTCATTCTCTCTGTGCTTTTCAAAAAGCAGTCACGCGGCATGGAGTGGTATGGCAATCAAAGAGATATTCAAAGTAGCAGGAAAGACGATATTTCATTTATATCCTGCATCTCCGTCAATGATGGCACTCATCACCAACCGCATCCATGTTTGATCTTGCAAAAATGGGGAGAGTGTTCAACCAAAATCTAATTTCACATATTCATATGGGTTAATGCACTGGCAGCAGCATGTACTTATGTCGCTAGAATTGGTCGCAGACTTCACAGTCGCATCGGGTACGTTCCTAAGACGGCTCAGCAACTCAGATAGTCTTCCTCCAAGCTCAAACTGTGACCCTCCCAGCATCATCACCCGACATCTACAGTCCTGCTCATGTGAAGCAAGTGCAGCTCGACATTCAACTCCCCTTAGCATTATTGAGGTTCTAAGCAAACGTAGCAAGCTCGACCTTTGCGCGCAAAAGGCGAATGTCATGTGTACTCACTGTTACCACTATCGTTCATATATTTCATTCATTTTCTTCTTAATTAACTCGTTCATTTTTACCATTAGCTCATTTCATTGTCATTTTCTGAGCATTACATCTGCCTTTTAATCAAGTCATCAGAGCATGCTATGGAATATGCATGTACGCTCCTACACAGTTGCACTTTGCTTCATTGATACCTTATTGAATTCTTCTTAACTCAACATTTGTTCTATCTTGATTCCTACATGTATTTTTCACATTCTATTCACCGTGATTGCTTTTGAAAAGCTTGGTCTTTTCATGACGTTAGTTTGTCGTAGTCACAAATCAATAATGTTGTGCTTTACCATCTCTCTATATGTGTGTCAATATGTGCTGTCAAACATCATAATGTCATACAAAGTATACATGATTTGAGCTTATAATTCATCATCCGCAACCCATTTTTCAGTCTAGTGTGCTGCAGAAGTAGAACAGGCGAAACATGCCGCTATGACCAGGAAAATGAGGTTTCTTTGTTTTCTCAAGTTTTGAATTTTCATATTCAATGTGTGCAAGGGATCTAACTTTATCCAAAATTCACATATGTTGAAATTGACTTGAGTCGTGGTCGAAATCACATAATCGTGTAGATCAGGTGGGTCATGGATGAAATTTGCCGCGGGTTTTGGTTTAATTTCCATTGATCGAATCTCTGCCAGTTTGACTCATCAATGGATTCGATAATTTCAATAAACGTAAATTTATTGTGAATGCAAAGAGAGATAGGTGAAATGTCTTTCTTTAAACGAAAGATAAACAATTTTTTCAATAAACAATTGCTTTAATTGTTCAATGACTTATATCACTAAGTCATCAGGAATGTGTAGCATAGTTATGAGCATAGAAATCTATGAGAAACAGCAAGCAGGCTACAGCCATTTGCGTAATATAAATATCTATTATTGATGAATAAATTATCTCCTATCATCAATACAAGGGCTTGAATCTAAGTTACATAATGACTGTTTACGGCTGCTCGCATACAGTCAACTAAAACGTTTTATTGAATGCAAAATATAAATGATCCATTATCGCATCTAGATCACACAGCAAAATTCCGGACAAAGTTTATCCGATCCCCCTGATTCAGCAGCAGCCCCAAGCTGCTTTCAAAATACGGAATAAATGAGTTTTGCATTTACCTGTTTTGTACACAATGTGCAGCTGTGATCACAAATGTTTGACTAAGGATTGTTGCACCACAAATGTGAGTTGATTTGTCTTGTAAAGAAGCTATGAACGGCCAGTGTTTCGCATCCCAACCAGTGATGACATAAAACTTCGGTGGCATCCTTCCGCAGTTAGTGCCTGGGAGGAGAAACAAAGAACTTCAAGGATAGAAATCCTGAGAAAATTATAGAAAGTGTAATCAAATTATTCAGCTCTTGAAAAAGATCGATTTCCATCACATTAACCCTTATCTATGCATGTGATTTTCCATCCTTATAATTGCAAGTTGTCGCAAATTTTTCAATTTTCATATTTTGCTGTAAAAAGAAATGTTAATTGAGAAATCCGACACTCTATTGTTAAAATACACTTCGTCAGACACCAAGTTGTTATAATTTCTTGGTAACTGACGAAGTGTATTTTAACAAACACGGAAACCGGTAACACCAAATCCATCTTTTGGTTCTCTACTTTTTCATATTCATCAACTATCTCCATACCTCGCAATTTACGACATATATATATATATATATATATATATATATATATATATAAATAAAATAAAAATTAAAAACCAAAAGTCAGATGCCTGTTAAGGTCGACCGGGTTCGATGTATTATTTTTTGCATCTAATCATACACACAGGAAGTCAAAGTAACATGACAACTAATGATAAAATTACAGAAAAGCATATAGAAATCATAAAGAGTTCAACGAAGGTTTAAATTTGGAAATAAAACAGCTTTCTTCACCCTCTCTGATGTACTTAGTGGCATTCCAAGAAATCTGGAAAATCGGCATAGCTTTGAACTTGATGGGATAGTCCTTCGCACAGATAGCCATATGTTTACTCACTGGTAGTGGGGCTTGAGCAGGATGTTTGATGTCATGTGTATGAACTGTTAGCCTATTCTTGAGTTGGTCCACAGTCTGTCCAATGTAGCATTGTTGACAGCCCATGCAACGGAGTACATATATCACGTTGTTCGAATAGCAGTTCATGTTTCGCTTGATGTTGAATGTAGTGTCGTGGAAATGCAATGTTGTCCCTTCTATAAGCTGTATATATATATATATATATATATATATATATATATATATATATATATATTAAAGAAATTTAAATGTCTATGCCTGATAGAGAATCCATGGTCCCTTAGCCCATGGACTCCTAGATATATAACATCTGAGTTTGTAACAAAGTAGCTGATAAACATGAATGTTGGACTCTGATGTAAGCAAAAATTTTGAATTTTGCTTGGCTAACAATCCAGGGGCAGTCTCAAATTTCTTTGATAGTGAACTCCCGCAAGAAGCTATGTGCTTGCTGATACCTAAGATTCTATACTCTAGATGAAACATTAAGCTGCCTATGTACTCTGAGGCTGTTCCTGAAGATATTTCCGGTCTGACTGATGTAGAATTCTTGGTAACCTGGGCACCTAAAAAAAATAAATAACATTCTTTGAGGTGCAACTGAGATTGCTCTTAACCTCAAAGTTTCTTTCGCAACTTCCAACCTTAAACTTGATGGCTTTTCCTGTTGCTAAATCATAGCAACAACCGCACCGAGGTTCTTCACACTTAGTAATTCCAGTTATAGTGCTCCTGTTGCTATTGCTTAAGATATTCAGAAGGCACATAGGTCACCGAAAGAACCGAACTGTTCTACTTCGCTTGAAAGGCTCCATTAATTTTAAACTTTTACAGGCTTGAGTGAACACATTAAAGTTGACGATTTGAGCAATACCGTGACAACTCTGATGAATAAGATCAATGAATTAGAGAGTAAAATGTCGGTAATGAACAATAGTCACGAACAACAACAAAGCGCTATAGAAAGTCTTAAGGAAGTTATCAATTCCCCTGCTTACGCGGAGGAGTTAATCCGTGAGTGTCAGGAAAGGACAAATCGCGCCTGCAACATAATAATATCAGGCCTATCAGAGAAATCGTCTGGTACACTCGATGAGAGAAAAAACCACGATAGCGAGCAATTGGGGCGTCTTGTTGACTATCTTGACTTGTCAGGCATTGATTATTCCCAATGTATCCGTCTTGGAAAACCGAGGAATAAAGGCCATCGATTTCTACGAGTGACATTAAAAGACATTGACACTAAGAAAAAGCTTTTGATGAAGTCAAAATTATTGAAGAATTCAGAGTTTCATTCTGTGTTTCTGAAGAATGATCTTACTCCAATTCAGCAGACTATGGAGTGGAATTTGAGACACGAGACGTGGTAATGGAGAAAACGTCGTCATTTTTCGAGGTCAAGTAAAACCAAGAGCTGTAGTGAACTCCCATTTTCACCAATGATTTTACCGCCGCCTGCTTCCTGTCTCCCAAAATTTGTCTCCACTAACTAACATTGATCGCGCTTACCCGAAAATCGACGAGATACACGCAACAATGCTAAGTAAAGACCTTCACATCTTTGCAGCCACGAAATCATGGTTGAACTCATCCATCATTGATGATTTGATTTTCATTAGCAATTTTATTGTCTTTCAAGATGATCATTCGGACGGATATACATCCCTCCTTCATCTGTCATTCACTCATCCAATGGTGTGTTACCTTTCATTTCAAACAACATCGACAAGTTTCTGTTACGGTATCCTGAGTATAACATAATCCTGACCGGTGACTTCAATCGTCTTAACGTCTCCTACGTCATCAGCTCCTTCGATCTCTGTAACATTGTTTTGAGCCCTACTCGATTAGATGCAATTCTCGATCTTGTTCTTTTGACTCCTGCGTTAGCTGCTCAATACTGCGTAGATGTTGGTCCACCGATTGCTACTAGTGATCATCGCGCAATCCTTTGCACCCCGATTAATTTTGCTCTGCCGTCGACGAGTAGACTTTGCACTATTGACGACCTATGTGAATCTGACATCAAGGCTTTTCCTGCCCTCTTGAATGCAATTGATTTCAAACATATTTATGATGAGTCTATCAATTGACGATAAATGCTTTCTCCTAACGGAGGCCATTCAATGGTGCAGCCTGATCACTATCCCCAGAACCACAGTGATTATGTCCTCAAGAGACAAACCATATATAACACCTGTGATCAAATCACTAATAAATAGAAGATGGGACGCATATCGCAAGCGAAATTATTCTTTGTATAATCATTTGAGCTGCAAAGTGAGATCAATGATTACTACTGAGAAAACAAAATGGGCTCAAGAGGCTTGTCAAAGCTTTAAGGAATTATGGAGGGTTGTTGGTGAAGTCCGCGGAACTAAAACATCATCGTCATCCGTAATCGACTCAATTGCTAGCAACTTCACATCAAACGGCGAAGCTGCAGATTATATTAACTCTTTGTTCGCTTCTTTCCAGCACCCAGGATCTATCACGAATGTGTATCAGGACAGTGACGACAATTGGATGCCTCTCATTACTGAGGAGGATGTCTACAATTTACTCTCAACATTAAAACCGCACAAAGCTTCTGGATGTGAAAACATTCCTACAGTGATTTATAAAGAAGCAGCTGCTATTATTAGCGCACGATTGACCCATATCATTAATGAGTCCATCCTCTCCCGAAAATTTCCTTCTCCTTGGAAACAGAGCGTTATCACTCCTATCCCTAAAACGTCACCTCCTTCCACCGATGACTTAAGACCGATTTCCCTGCTGCCCATACCGTCCAAGATTTGTGAACGTTTGGTCCTGAGATCAGTCATAGAATTATTTCACCGTGCATTTCGGAAATACCAATTCGGTGGCCGCAAGCACGCATCGACAACAGTTAATTGCTTTAATTGCGCTGCATGATGCTATTACATCAGCTCTTGAGGAAACAGATACGTCTGGTGTCGCCTTACTTGCCTACGATTTGAGCAAGGCTTTCGACCAACTAGGACACAGTGTAATCATCCAGAGTCTTCACACAAATGGGTTTCCTCTCGGCTTCATCAATTGGATCTTTGACTACCTTTGCGACAGAACACAAGCAGTCAAAATTCACGGCAGCGTCAGTGCTTCACTTCCTGTAGTTAGCGGCATTCCTCAAGGGTCAATCTTATGCCCCTTCCTTTTCAACACCGTGATTGGCTCTCTCTCATCTGTGCATCCCTCCAGTACTGTCATAAAGTACGTTGATTATTGTACCTGCATCATTCCGATTAAACCAACTCGGCCCTCTATCCCAAACCAAGAGCATGAACATATGGAATTCTGGTCTAATACTGTAGGACTGTCGCTTAATCTTCGGAAATGCAAATTCCTATGGATACCCAAATCCCCGGGGTACCTTCCACCTGTTCTGGCTGAGCTTCAAGTTGTTGAGCAGATAAAAATTCTCGGTGTCCTATTCACTCCGGACCTTAAATGGACGCTCATTTTGACGCTGTAAACAAACGTGCTTCTCAAAGACTGTATGCGTTGCGCATATTGCGGCCGGCTTTAAATCCCTTTGACCTGCGCCGCGTATATTTCGGATTAATTGTGTCCTTAATCGAATACTGTTCCCCTTTGTTCACATCACTGTCGTACAGCAATATTTGTATTTCACTTTCGATGGCTTTGGAGGTCATAGAAATGATTGAAATGAGTTTAAAATGCATTATTGCCCGGCATTGGAGGGTATATAATGCACCATTGTTACTGAGTAAGTAGGGTTGTCCGCCGATATTTCACTTGTCATTTTTCTATGAAAGTCGTTTATATATCTTCAATTCCAAATTAGAAGGCCTTAATTGCATAATTAAGGCCGTCTAATTTGCTATGTAAAACCATTGAGGTAGGAGCATCTCACCATCCATCTTCACATTCCCAATGAAAATGACCTTGAGGTGATTCCTATGGTTCACAATTTGGAATCGTAGATATCTCAAGCTTTCCACACTTAAATGCTATGAACTGCATGGGCTATGTAGAAATTATCATAGATTTGCGTCTTTTACAGATCAAAATCTGGGATTTTTGATGTCATAGAGTTAAGGTTCAGTAACAATGCATGTATACCTTTTCCATTAATTATTGACACAAACTGAAAAGTAGATGTCACAAATGATTTCTACGGATAAACATTGATATTGCTCATGCTCATGTAATCAAAGATCATTATTTTACAAAATGCAGATTTGCATGACGTTCTATGGTATTGTCCTAAGCTTTTCCATGATAGTTTCCCCAAAACTTATCACATCAATGCGCTGAAAAAACACGATATTTTCTCATTGAATATTATTTACATGAATATGTCACGCTTTTTTCTGCATTGTTTCACGGTATTGTCCCATAGAAATACAGCTTAGGAAAATATCACGCTTTTTCTGCATTGTTTCACGGTATTTTCCCATAGAAATACAGCTTAGGACAATGTGTCATTATTATGTAGATTCTGCATGTAACAATGCAGAATTTTGAGTGCGCGCAAGCGCACATTCACCGACGAATGAACATTCTTAGACAGCGGATCGAGGAAGCAATGTCATCAATCACATCTTTCAAATGCCATCAGTGGTATAATCGCTCTCTTTTTTACACAGAGAAGTGCCTGAATAAAGAGGACATTGTTGACTAGTAGGCTCAAAACTTGCTGTTCTTTATTTTACAAATGCATTGTCAAACATTGTCACGTATTTGTTTTATCTTATCGCAATAAGCTAGATGGAAAATAATGGGAAATTGGTCATTATAAAACTTGGGGGGTACGGCCTTCACTGAACATGGAATCACAAAGATATCGGCCTATCATGAGATTAACATAGAACATTTGCATTACATCTACTCATCTACTACACAATGTTTATCCGTAGAAATCATTTGTGACATTTATTTTGCAGTTTGTGTCAATAATTAATGGAAGAGGTATGTTACCTTTCAAATGATCAGTCTAAATCGTCTGGCGCTACGCGCCGACGATTTAGGCTGTCATTTGAAAGGTAATATATCTTCATTTTAAACCATGATAGTACCATAGCTCCGTAGATATATTTTTAATAACGGAAAAAACTATGATATATTTTCTTTGTCTGCGGGATATATTTTTACTATTTATTAACCCTAAATGTTAAATAGCAAACTTTCACTCATTGAGTTCCAGTGTTGTAGATCGAAACGTTTGAATGGCTGATAAACACGTTCATCTTGATAAGGGCATCTTCTCCAGAAGCAGGGCTTGGATTGTTGGTTGCACTTGACGCAGAAGTTTGCCGTCCAATACTGCTGAGCACTGTTCTAAATGAATGTCTGATGTCCTTTTATATGCTCTCACTCCATTAACACTCCTGTGTCCTGTCCTTTCCATTATTAACTGCTCATCGACATTGGCTTCATAGAGTCGTGTAGCACAGGTTGCTCGTAAACTGTGATTTGTTATGTGATGAGAAATTCCTGCCTTTTCACTAATCCTCTTCATATATCCAGCCAACTTATTTCTACCGATTGGTCGGTTTGTATGCCACGTTGTGTTTGACAAATTACAGTTCTTTTTCGGCATTATATAAAATCGATTAGTATCAGCGGGTCGGACTTGGTTGAATTTCTCAAAGAATGCAACATGACATCGCGTTTTATTGTCATTTTCAAATTGTACAACTTCTTTTGCCTTATGCCGCATGTTACGTAGGCCACCAGAATTGTTTTTGGAGCACTTTTCAGTATACACGAGACATTTCTTTTCTTTTCGTATTTCCACTTTGAATTGGTCCATTGTTAACATGCTGTGCTCATCTCCACCTCGTAATGCGAAGTGAATACCATTCAAGTAGAAAGGAGTGTACAGCAGTTTTTCTGGTGTCTCATTCCCCAAAGATTTCTCCCACAATTTCTTTTCCTCTTCAAAACTAATAACATCTGCGGATTTTCGTGGTAAGTTGCAACCCAATTTAGCAGACATTTTCATTGCAGTATCCAAACATTCTTTCACATACAAGAAACTGTTGTCATTAAAGAAATCGACTCGGTTTTTATTTGTAGATAATGTATTCTGAATTCCGGCTACAATTGAAACTAATGTAGCGCCTTGATATCGTTGTCCGTCGCTTCTTCTTTCTTCGTGAACAAAGCGTGCCATCACACTACAAAGTTCATTTTTGTTGTAAAAGTCTATTTCAATCTTTCGTTCCTTTAGCCAATCAGTCAAAATCTTGTAGGCCCATCTATTTCGCTTCAAGGCGTTTTTTGACTTCCCTTCGTGATTCAAGATGTTGATCTCTTCTGTATTTATACAGTTTCCAAAGCGAGATACTGATCCACAAGGAAGTTCTTCAGATCCAGGAGAAACAGTTTTTGTTTCATTATTTGCAGGGCCAGAAGAGGATCTTATACTTGCATTTTCGCGAAGAACTTCATTTATTTCATGAATTTCCAGGCCACTGATCATTTCTCCTGGAAATAGACTGAAATCAATTGGATATGGCCAGTCATTCATATCATCACTCACATATGCCATGTTTTCCACTTAGTAGAAATGATGTCTATAGTTTGAAATTAAAACACACGATGCTCAAGACATAACTAGATTCATTTGAATTTCCGGGATATATTTGCAATACATCCCGGAAATATCATGGTTTGATAGAAATATTGCATAGATTTCTGGGAGGTATCAACTTAAATCCCTCGAGCCTTCGGCTTTCGGGATATAAAATCATACCTTCCAGAAATCTATGCAATATTTACTACATATGCCCGCCAATTTCACATAGAATTCTCACAGCACCAGATAGCCATGAACCGCCGTCCGTCACTCCAGCTTGAGAATCCATTCATGAATGAATTGGTGAATGGATATTTCAAATCATTTTTAGATAGAAATCTGAATTTCAAATCTATTCACATTTGCAAACATTCATAGACTTTCAAACTTTTCATGAATAAAAATCTATTGAGAGAGCAAACTTTCATAGATTTCAATAAAAGGCAATCAAAGATTTCTTCATCTCTCCATTATCTGCGACTAGCAGTTATCGAGAATTGCAATTTTCATAGACTTCTCAAGAGTTTCATACAATAGCATCATATCATGGATTTTGTGTGCAGAAATATCAGACAATCTCGGCTGCTAACGGAGCCTCGCCAATGTCTGATATTACTGCCCTAAAATCCATGATATAATGCCACAATGTCTACTTGACAAGTACAACGCCGTGCTCACAAAATTATTTGCCATAATTACTGTGATTGCTCAGCCCTTCCTGATTTGCACTCTCGCCGAACTGATGCAGCTGTCCGTTTTCTTCGTGCGATCCAGAAAAACAAAAGCCACCCTCTTCATCCTCTATGTCCTCCTACGTCAACCCGTTCTGGTAGATTTCTCGTGCCCACTTTCAGGACGACTCGTCATCGGAACTCTTTTTTCCTGCGATGACTATAATTTTTAATGACATCATTGTCGATTAAGCGACTTGTGCTTCCTGCATTTCTCATCATCCTATCGCCTACCGCATCCTCGTAACATCATGTGTGTACTACGGTCAGTTATTTCATACGCTTGCCGTATAACTTCTACTTTTACGATTCTCAATGTAAATCGAAAATATGCATTTACTTTACTTAACCTTCGCATAAAGATTCGGATTGTTCTTCTTAAAAGTGCATACAAAAGGAATTGCGTCATCATCAGTGACAGCAGGCCTGTTTGTATCAATAGGCCTGGCATTAGAAATGTTTTTAGCGCGTTCAGTTTGTCTATCGATAAATGATTCCGGATAATATACATAATGTCATGAGAGCATGCTTCAATTCACGGAGTTGCTTCTTTTGATGGCGTTCATCAGAGACGATCCCTTAAATGCGTGTAGCCAATGTAAAAGGTATATTTACTAAAACGTGTCTAGGATGACCTGAATTAAATGGAACATAAATTCGACTGTCAGTTGCTTTATGATAAAAATCGGTTTCTAACTTATTATTATATCTATATAAGTACACATCTAAGAAATTCAGATTATCAATATTCCATTCTAAGGTAAATTTTATATTAGGGTTAAATTGATTCAACAAGTTATTGAATTCTGTTACATTACCATATTCAATATTCCATAAAATAAAACAGTCATCTATATAGCGAATCCAATTATTCTCAATAGAAATGGCACTCTCATGATCATAAACATCCTCAACGATTGCGTACATTCTTTGTTCAAGGTATGCCATGACAAGCATTGCATGCGTAGGGGATATTTTTCTGCCCATGGCCATTTCTCAGCTTATCATCGTATCAAGATATGTTGACGATTGCATGCTCTCTCTCAGGTTGATGATAAGAATGATCAAATATTTCAGCAATCTTTGTGACCAGATAGTGGAGATATTAAAGAACATGTGCACGTAAATAAAGTGCAAAGAACAACCTCGCTGAAACTCGCAAATTTAACAAATAGCCTACGACGAAATTGGAGACCGATATACATTTACTCCCATTTGCATCGAAACTATGGGGCATATGGTGATAGTGCTCTAAAGTTTATTAAAAACGGTTGGCAAGCGTTTGATAACATCAACTGGCAAGAAAAGGGCATCAGCTACTTACCTCAAGCAATCCTTGAGCGTTATCGTTCAAATTGGTAGCGCAAACAGCATATTGGGTTGCATCCCAAAAGGTCAAGCGTTAAACACTATCTTTGATCTCTGATTCGACTTCAAACGCTATCTTCCCTTAACTTCAGGCACATTTCATGTGCTGTGTATGAACGATATATCTGCGATATATTTCCTTTCAACTGTACGAAGTTTCTTGATAAATGTATAAGCAATTCAATATAAAAAACTTCCAGATGACACGGACTTATCGTTCAAGTTGTCTGGATGAGCAATAAATTGTGTGATAGAAGAAGCACGTGAGTGGACTAATAATCAGTCACCAACGGCAACCCGGTTCATTCATCATTTCAATGACAGTGATAGAATAAACTTTACATTGTCAGCAATGCGTTCATAAGGCCATTTTCAGCCTTCGTTGTGGTTCGGCGGGAGGACAAGATAGCATCAGACCACAACATTTGAAGGATATGCTTCAAGATCACAATAGTAAAAATACGTCGCATCTCCTTGTATCACTTAGGCTACCCATCTTGTAAATTTGATTTTCCGAGGCGGAATACCAAATGAAGTTCAAAAAATTTTCTCTGTGGCGCTCGTTTGATGGCATTGTCGAAAAAGTCAGGTGGAATTAGACCAATATCAGTGGGGAACACTTTAGTTTCAGTGGGGAGCACTTTAGGGAAACACTTAGGAACACCGTTTGGTATCAAAAATCAGCTGCTGGAAAATCGGAGAACAATTGAGTCGCTATTTCTAACCTGTACAAGTAGGTTCTGATGTTCCATTCGGCTGTTCATGCATGTAGCTCTTATTATGAACATTATCGGAAATCTGATAGCGTCATTTCAAAAATTGACATGAAAAATGCATATAACTCCGTGCGCAGATATGCAGTATTATACGTGTATTGGAAGAAGTGTATAAAGAGGCACCAAATATCTGCAGCTACGTTTATTTGTGTTATAGACAAACGTCACATCTTTTTTATCATGATAACATTATTGATTCTGCAGAAGGAGTTCAGCAAGGAGACCCATTAGGTCCCTTGCTATTCAGTTTAGCCATCAATCCTGTGATTCATGAACTTCAATCGGACCTTAATGTTTGGTATATAGATTATGGAACCCTAGCCGGACCTCCTTCTGTTGGATTGAATGATTTTACGAAAATTCTCGAAAACTTGAGAGAATCCATCAAGTTGCGAGATTATGATGCTTGATGAAAATCCGCTTCCAAGGAAAGAAATAATCAAGAACGCCTCTCATCTCATTGAAACATTCGTTTGATTAATCATGGAAATGCAAAGTTATTAGGAGCTCAATGTGTCGGGAATCAATTGAAAATGTGTTGAAAGAAAAATATCACA
Source organism: Prostheceraeus crozeri (assembly GCA_907163375.1). Lineage (NCBI taxonomy): Eukaryota > Metazoa > Platyhelminthes > Polycladida > Euryleptidae > Prostheceraeus > Prostheceraeus crozeri. The sequence continues at coordinate 126,565 of CAJQUW010003555.1, forward strand.
CGCTTGAAAGAATGTGTCTGAAATTGGACTCACTTGATAAGCATTTTGCATTTTTTTCTTCTTAAAAATGCTCTTGGAATCCCTAAATTACTCTACTGTCTGCGTCCCTTCTTTTGCTACAACAGCCCAAGCTTGTTGGAATTTGACAATTTGATGCAAACTTCTCTATCGAAATTATTGAACATGCGAGTCACTAGACGAAGATGCATGGCATCAGACGACCCTACCTACTCATAATGGAGGTCTCGGACTACGTAGCGCCAATCAGCTTTCAGTTTCTGCTAACTTCGCCTCAGCAAACAGTGCTGCGATCACTACGCGACAACTATTGCATAAGACTAAAATTCAGAATGTCGAAAGTGCTGACATTGGGAGCTCTTTTGAAGTAGGGGGAAGACAGACAAAGAATAAAACATCAACACCTTCTCAATCGCATATCTAAAAGAATTGGGACATTCCAGTTATTTAATCATGTTTTGAAGATTTATACGAAAGATCTAATGATACAATGCAAGCACGTTTATTATCAGTCTCCTCAAAGGAATGTGGTCAATGGTTGAACCCATATCCCATCGCTTCACTAGGTCTCTTAATGACCGATGAACAACTCGCAATTGCATGCTCATTAAGACTCGGTGTACCTATTTGTGAGGAACAACCATGTGTGTGCGGTGGTACTTACTATAGACATTCTTGGTCAACAACTTTGGTATGCAAGAAAACCAGTGGTCGCTTCCAGAGACATGCCTCCGTTAACGAAATGATATCTCGGGCACTGGTTTCTGCTGGAATGCCAAATACCACTGAACCGGTGGGGCTTCTCAGGCTAGACAACAAACATACTGATGGTCTAACCCTTCCTAATTGGAAACGAGGCCGTTGCCTCGTCTGAGATTTTACGTGTGACCACACATTGGCTCTTTCCTACTCAAACATCGTACTAAATGGCAAAGGATCAGTTGCCGATGCAGCCGAAGCGAGGAAAGAACAAAATACCACGAGATTGGGTCCCGATACATTTTTGTTTCCATTTTTGTGCTGCAAAATTCCTGAAGCAGCTCGGGAGGCGTCTCCGGAAATCGACGGGGGAGGAAAAAACAGAGTCCTATCTCCATCAAAGGATCAGTACAAAGGATCATTGCGAATTGCATTACAAACTGCATAGTTAGAGGCCCCACCTTGTCACATCACGCATGCTGTAGTGACTTACTGCTGTTCTTTTTTTCACTTTCTACTTATTTATGTCTTTTCAAATCTTATCTGTCTCAAATATAACTTTCTTCTGTCTTTTGCTCCTTTTATACACACACACACACACACACACACACACACATATATATATATATATATATATATATATATATATAGAAGATAAAAGTTTTGGTAAAAGTTGTAAATAAAATAAAATGAAAGCCACTAGAATCTGTCTCAAATTATTATAATCAGCCGATCGATTTCACCAGTAACTGGCTTGTCAAGGCTTAAAATGAATACAAAATATCAAAATGATATACATTGACATAACATAGACAAGTAATACTGAGAATGAAATGAGATATCTATACACAATACTGAAAGCTTGTAAAATGAAATGCATCATTGGGAATTCAAAGATGGTCTAAATGACTCAATAAACATAGATTCTTTCCTTTCCCGCTCTAACTTAGATGCACCCGGGGACAATTGATAAAAGGGGGCCGCAGAAAATAATTTCCCACAGGCAGCTATATGCCTGCTAACGTTAAGAATGGCCGAGTTACCCATATTAATGTGTTGGCGGTGCACTGTCATTCTATGATTGAAGGAGTCCCCTGTCTGACCGATGTAATATTCACCGCAGTGGCATTCAAGCTTATATATTACGTTGGAAGATTTACAGTTTAAGTTCTTTCTAATTTCATATGATTTTCCAACTCGACCAAATTCAATTAATTTTCCGGTTATGAGTACGTTACATGTTTTGCATCTTTTATCACCACATTTTGTTATACCCGATAATGTTTTACGGTTGTTATTACGCAAGATGGAAATCAAACCTTTCGGTTGTCTATATGATGCCTTTATGCAGCAAGTCTTGAAATAGTCATCGATATAAATATAATTTGCAATAGGTCGAATGAGATTCTTGAAAATGTCAGGGTTATTCTTATTAAAGGAATGAACAAATGGTATCAGTTTCATGTTTCTTGGTTCATGTTGGTCCGAATTCACTTGCGTTTGTTGAGTTGTTTCAGCTCTGTGTATTGCATTCTCTATCAATGGAACTGGGTAGTGTAATTTCGTTAAATGATGTTTGAGCTCCTGATATCTTAATTTTCTTTTTTGATCATTTGAGACAATCCTTTTTAGTCTGAAAGCTAGGTTGTACGGGATGTTTTTAAGAACATGCTTTGGATGAGCTGAATTAAAAGGCACATATGACATAGTATCAGTAGGTTTTCTGTAAATATCTGTATTTAATTTATTATCGTCACTTTTGTAAATCAGCACATCAAGGAAGTTAAGTGATTCATGGCTTTTCTCACATGTAAATTTGATGGAAGGATGCAAGCTTTGTAATATTGTATGAAAAAGATTTAAATCACCATAACGTTCTTCCCATATTACCCAGCAGTCGTCTAGGTATCTGGTCCATGAAGCAATTATCAAATCATGAAAGTTAGGAAAATTTATCTCGATCTGATCATACATTGAATGTTCTAGGTAGCCCATTACCAGTGTCGCATAAGATGGGGCCATCTTGGTGCCCATAGCCGTACCAGATATCTGCAAGTAATGGGTATCCTCAAATGAAAAATAGTTATTTTTGAGTACCAGCTCAATACCTCTCATTATGAATTCTTTATTGAATCTTTGTGGAATTAGATTTGTTGATTTATTCAGCCAAAATTCAATAGCATTAAGACCCAGTTCATGGGGTATATTCGTATAAAGTGACACAGTGACACGACATCAAAACTGACCAATAAAGTTCCATTATTAACTTCGGAAGGCAATTTTTCAATAAATTGGAAGGTGTCCTTACAGAAACTTGCCAGTTCTACTACAAAAGGTTTTAACAACTCATCCAATATGTTACTTAAGCGAGATGAAGGTGCATGGCGGCTAGATATTATCGGGCGGAATTTTAGAAATTCTGGAGGGTTAGTTTGGATACTATTGAATTCATCAATTTCAATGTTAACAAAGTGATTGTTATGCTTGTGCAATTTTGGAAGGCCGTACATGTATGGAGTGAGTGATCTAAACTTTACTAAGTAGTCGAATTCTTTTCTAGTTAAGCACGATCTAAACTCATGAACGAAAGAGACTATTTTGTGAAAAGTAGAGTCACATGAATAATTATCAATTTTCATATAAGTATTAACATCACTTAAATGTTCATTCAAAATGCGATTTCGATAGACGGAATAATTCAGAATTACCATCGCCCCACCTTTGTCTGCAGTTGTAAAATGCAAATTGTCATTATTGCGTAGCATATTCAAAGCATTTTTCTCCTCTTTGGTTATATTAAATGTAGGTTTACTTTCATTGTAATTCTTACTAAGGATAATCGAGCTCTCTTTTTCTATGACGTCAACAACATTATCTAACATGAAATTGTTACCTTTTGGCGGAACATAGTTTGATTTATCATAGTTCAATGCTAAAGACGTTAACTCATCGCTAGCATTCTTGAAATAGTCATAAAGTCTTAGCTTCCTACAGAATTCTGATGTATCTGTCTTTAATTCTTCTATATTACTATTTGGAGTCGGACAGAATTTATTTCCTTTTGAAAGTAGTTTCTTAGAGTTATTATCTAAAGTAGTCGACGAAAGATTATAAATAAGAACACCTTTTATTCTAAAAAAGAACCATTGTCCATATTATTATCATTAATCAGATTTTCATCAAAATTATCAAAATTACTTCTATTAAAATTTATGCGATTATAATTCCTATTCCTATCATAATTATCACGATAATTTCTATTATAGCTCCTGTTAAAATTTCTACCTCTATTTCTATTGTAATTAGCATCAAATTGTCTGAAATTTCTGTTTCTAAAATTTGATGTATCATTAAAATTCTGAATATTCCTATTGTATTGTCGGGGTCTATTCTGATAATTATATCTTTGTATCATCTGACGGCTTCTTACATTAGGCCCATTACTATCAAATCTATTACTTTTATAAAGACTGTCTATTGAATTGTATTCAATTTCATTCTATTGAATGACATTGACATAACATAGACAAGTAATACTGAGAATGAAATGAGATATCTATACACAATACTGAAAGCTTGTAAAATGAAATGCATCATTGGGAATTCAAAGATGGTCTAAATGACTCAATAAACATAGATTCTTTCCTTTCCCGCTGGGAGAAAAAGAGCTCATTTTTCAAATCAGATATTCATCTAATTTCAATAGACAGTCTTTATAAAAGTAATAGATTTGATAGTAATGGGCCTAATGTAAGAAGCCGTCAGAGGATACAAAGATATAATTATCAGAATAGACCCCGACAATACAATAGGAATATTCAGAATTTTAATGATACATCAAATTTTAGAAACAGAAATTTCAGACAATTTGATGCTAATTACAATAGAAATAGAGGTAGAAATTTTAACAGGAGCTATAATAGAAATTATCGTGATAATTATGATAGGAATAGGAATTATAATCGCACAAATTTTAATAGAAGTAATTTTGATAATTTTGATGAAAATCTGATTAATGATAATAATATGGACAATGGTTCTTTTTTAGAATAAAAGGTGTTCTTATTTATAATCTTTCGTCGACTACTTTAGATAATAACTCTAAGAAACTACTTTCAAAAGGAAATAAATTCTGTCCGACTCCAAATAGTAATATAGAAGAATTAAAGACAGATACATCAGAATTCTGTAGGAAGCTAAGACTTTATGACTATTTCAAGAATGCTAGCGATGAGTTAACGTCTTTAGCATTGAACTATGATAAATCAAACTATGTTCCGCCAAAAGGTAACAATTTCATGTTAGATAATGTTGTTGACGTCATAGAAAAAGAGAGCTCGATTATCCTTAGTAAGAATTACAATGAAAGTAAACCTACATTTAATATAACCAAAGAGGAGAAAAATGCTTTGAATATGCTGCGCAATAATGACAATTTGCATTTTACAACTGCAGACAAAGGTGGGGCGATGGTAATTCTGAATTATTCCGTCTATCGAAATCGCATTTTGAATGAACATTTAAATGATGTTAATACTTATATGAAAATTGATAATTATTCATGTGACTCTACTTTTCACAAAATAGTCTCTTTCGTTCATGAGTTTAGATCGTGCTTAACTAGAAAAGAATTCGACTACTTAGTAAAGTTTAGATCACTCACTCCATGTGCAAGCAGCTGGGCGACCAGACCTGCAGATTAAGTTTTGTCAATAGATATAAGCTGTTTCCGCAATTACTACACTGCCCAACACACAGTGTGGCAGACAGGCAGGAGTTCTCGAGTAAGTCATCAATTTTTTTTCTCACTTATATTTACACAGTACTTTTTTTCATTACCTACCATTTGAATATTTTCAACATTTACATTTGTGTTTTATTTTTTATTTTTCACATTGGTTTTACTTACTGAATAGTTTGATTTGTGATTTAATTCATTATTAACTGTGTTTCGCCTAAGGTTAGCCCTTGCTAATTTGATTACTTTCATAGCAAGTCATAAGTTGAAGGTGGACTAGTTCCCCGCCTTTTGACCGCTGCTAGCTGGATTTAGTCCTTTTGTGCTTTACCTTACGCCAGCATACTATTTTGTGCCACTTTTCTATTACATTACCATGCACGTCAGAATTATAGGTCTTGTCACGTTTTGATTTTTATTTAATATACCCACAGTTAAAGTAGCAGTGTTTACAATATTTTCTAAGTCTTATCATACATGTAGTTTAGCCTGTTATTTTTTTTACGCATTCCGTATTCAGAGTCAAATTCTGACTTTTCTTGGTCACAAAATATAATCATCTTTATTATGGGTTCAAAGTCTAATAAAGGATATAGTGTTAGTGCGAAGGATTGGGTAGCGCCCACCAACCAAACGTCTCTCAAGGCTTGTCAGACCAATAGGTGTTTATGTTGTAATGCTTTTGATTCATCTACTTCATTCACTAGCTTTAGTACAGGTGGAAAGTTCTTGTTCGATAAGACGGGTAAATTCAATTGTAAAACAAAAAACGTTATTTATCTGATTTCGTGTAAAAAGTGTGGTTTGCAGTACGTAGGTCAAACTACTCAAGCTTTGCATTGTAGGTTAAATGGACATCGTAATAGCATCTCTAAAGGAAATAAAAGCACTTTTATTATTAATCATTTTCGCAATGATAGCCATACTTGTAATGACATGTCCATTCAGATTATTGACGTCATCGAGGATGTTAATGATAAAGCTGCATTAGTACAGGAGCTTAATAAACAAGAAGATTACTACATTCGTACACTTAATACACTGCATCCTTTAGGTCTTAACGATAAGTTAGCAGGAGGCAGATGTGTGTCAAAAGGCACAGTTGATTTAAGTAGCTACTTCAATAGTCCAATTCCTAGACGCAAGCGTAGTCATGGTATTAGAGTTAGGAAATCTAGTAGAAACAGAAATAATAGTAATGATACTTTGACCAAATTAAAATATTTCTTTGACAACAAAGACTTGTCAAAATTTTATCAATGTCTGAGATCTCTGAGTTTTGATACTATGCGTATCATTAAACAAAAGCTCACTAACGTGTCTAGCGAGTTTGCTTACATTTTTTCAGCTTATTTCTACAATAAAGTGATTAGCAATGAGTCCAGAAAGCCTGCAGTCCAAAAAACTAATATTGTCTTTGATTTCAAAAATAAAATCATGGACAAGGTTGACATCTCTAGTATTTTACACGATAAAAGCCTCAATCGTTTAGTACCTGATAAAGTTCGGGAACAGTACCCGCCCAAAACCTATTTTTCTCTGAATAACCCTGTCTCATTGAAAATTTGCAACTATAACAAATTCCTCAACAAGTTGGATAGAACCAACTTACAAAATATTGTCCATTCAGACTGTAAGTGTAGTCAGCACCCTTCTCACATCAATGAGCATCACAAACATGTATTTACTGGTGATTTGGATTTTATTGAGCAACCAGACCTGAAAGAGTTACTTTCATTAGGCTCTAAGCACCGTTTGTCCCTTCCCGTTCGTCACAACGACGTTATAGATAGCATAACTGTATCCATAGATAAGCACATCACAAAGATGTGCAATAAGTTTAAACTTTCAGTCAGTGACTTTCAGGCTTGGAAAAACAGGATACTAGTATTAGCTAAAGATAGAATACATAAAAATAAAAATGTAGATAATTTACAAACGAAATTTAAATCTTTTCGTAATTTCAGCAGAGATTTGAAGTATTATCATCAGCATTTTATAATAACTACCGTAGACAAAGCTAATAGTAATTACGCATTCATCTGTAAAAAATTTTACGTTATGGTCTTATTACAAGAACTTGGATTCGATCTTAACTCACTAACCCCTATTGGTAATAGTACTTACATTCCATATGATGTGTCTCCTAGTGATTTAGTTAAGAGGCATAAGGATTCTATGAGTAAATTATTCAGCACCCTTTGTAGAAAAGATGATGAAAAACTCCCAAAATTATATTGGATACCAAAATTACATAAAAATCCCTTCAAATTTCGCTTTATAGCTGGCGCTAGGCACTGTACTACTAAGCAACTTTCCATTAAGATTAATAAAGGTTTGTCTGTTATCAGAGACCATTTTAGGAAGTATTGCAACGCAATTCATAGTAATAGTGGTATAAACTGTTATTGGAGCATAGTATCGTCCGCTGAATTCCTCAATAAAATTCAAAACATTACAGCATATGACGTACAAATTTTCGATTTTTCCACTTTGTACACCAATCTGGATCATAAAGATGTCATTACTCACATTTCCGACCTGCTCGACTTAATTTTCAACGATTCTAATAGGAAATATTTGTGTGTAGGTTTTGAAAAAAGTTTTTTATCAGGTGTCAGGTATCAAGGTTATAGCGTATTCACTAAGGATAAATTTAAAGAAGCCATTAAGTTCATTATAAGCGAAGTTTTTGTTACTTTCGGAGGTTTAGTCTTTCAACAAGTAAGAGGCATTCCTATGGGTGGTAATTGCAGTCCTCTTCTTGCGGATTTGTTTCTTTTACATTGTGAATTTATTTTTATGACTAATTTAATGAAGAATCAGAAGTACGGTCTAGCTAGATTATTATCTAATACTTCTAGATACATCGACGATTTATGCATTATTAATTATAAAAAGTTTGATTCCTTGATACCACAGATTTACCCACCTAGTCTAGAAGCCAGCAGAAGTGGGAGTAATAACAAACAAGTAGAATACCTTGATATTAACATAAATATCACTGACTGTGGCACAATTACATCTGTTTTTCATAAAGTCGACCATTTTAATTTCCCTGTCACCCTTTTAACCTTTCCGCAAAACTGTATGCCCTACAGGACAGGAGCTAGAGTGTTTGCTGGACAAGTTTTAAGATATGGGCGCATCTGTACATTGGAAAGAGATTTCATCCAAAAAGTCAATCGTACAGCTACTACTCTCATTAAGAGAGGATATAACAGCGTAGATCTCAAGCAAAGTGCTGAGAAGCAGCTGCATAAGCATAGTGAAACTTTATTGAAATACGGATATTTTTTTCTGCTAAGCAGCTTCTTAATAATTGTGCGTGCTTTCATTGATTTAATTGATTTCGAGGCTGCTTTCATATAGCAGGGCCCCGCTTGGGTGAGTTTGAGCGTTCAGGAGTAGGGGCCGAAACGCGAATCCTTACCTAAGTTCCTGCTGATGACCTCAATTGCACATTTTTTTCAATTAGGTAATCTGTTGTAGTTGTTATTTCCTTTAACCTGTAGGGAACGCCACATGGGTCCTTTTGAGGGATCAAATTCTTTACACTTATCGTTATCTTCTTCTTCATCTTCTACTCAATCAAAGTAGTATAGGGTATAGGATTCGGCGCATCGCTTCGCTCAGCACCGAATCCCACACCTAGGTAGTTACAAAAAATGAAAAAATACAAAAAAATAGGGACCCCCTGTAATTTATAAAAAAACAGCTAAAATAGATGCGAAAATGGGAAAAATACAACAAATAGGAAACTACCTCTAAAATCACTAATTTACGGGCTAAAATAGATACAACGCCCCAGGACAAGTAAGAAAAAATACAAAAAAAAAATAGGAACCCCTGAAATTTATAAAAAAACAGTCGTCCGGCCCAGGACAAGTAAGAAAAAATACAAAAAAAATAGGAACCCCTGAAATTTATAAAAAAACAGTCGTCCGGACCAGGACAAGTAAGAAAAAATACAAAAAAAAATAGGAACCCCCTGAAATTTATAAAAAACAGTAAAAATAGATGCAAAATAAAAAAAAATACAAAAATATGAAACTACCTCTAAAATCACTAATTTATGGGACAAAATAGATGCAAAATAGGAAACAACCCCTAAAATCACTAATTTACGGGCCAAATAGATGCAAAATAGGAAAAGTGCCTCTAAATCACTTGGTCGGACCAGGACAAGTAAGAAAAAATACAAAAAATAGGAACCCCCTGTAATTTATAAAAACAGTAAAAATAGATATAAATACCTCTAAAATCACTAATTTATGGGCCAAAATAGATGCAAAATAGGTAAGTACCTCTAAAGCACCAATTTGGCCCAGGACAAGTGCCCCGGACTCAATAGTCTGTAGTAGTCCGGAAGTCCTACAGAGGCCAAACAATACTCAAGAGAGCACCGGGACTATTACAGTCGCTCAAGAGAATGATGGACTAGTTGAATAAGTACGAAAAATACATTATGACCCATGAACAAAAATATTCATTTAAAAATGGAAGATGAAAAAACAAAAGAACCATCAGCCCCCTTATATCCTTCATTATCATATGAAATGGATATAGCAAAACACAAAGATAGAGTCAGGTACATGAAAGATAAGGAAGCCCAATTATTACTTAAACTAGAACATTATAATAAATTAAGAAAGAGATGGACTATAGCTAAGAATGTGACACAAGGCGTTGGTATATGTTTAACAATTTCTTTAGGCGCTCTCACTATTGTCATTTCGTCTGGCGTTCTTATAATTCCTGTTGTCGCTACTGCTTTAACAGGCACAGGTGTCTTCACAACGTCACTTGCAACAGTGATAGATAAATCTTTAATGACTAAGAAACGAAAATCCTTAACTAAGAAACATGCACATGTCAAAGAAGTATATGATAAACTACATTACTACTTCCAGAGAGTGTGTGATGACAATGTTATTACGTTAGATGAGATTGAAAAATTTGACCAAATAGCTAGAGAAGCAACTAAAATTCCTGTTAAACCTCAAGACAAAGTAAACAATGAAGCTTTTTTAGAAGAAATAAGAACTTTATTAAAAACGTTAGAACATCAGTAAAATCGACTCTTCAAGTCTCAGCACCTTTGGTGCAGTGTTTTTGCTGTGTCTCTATGCTACCACAAAATTCAAATATTATCTTATAAAATAATGCAGAGGAATGAGGCAAAAATAAAACAACTAGAAGAATTAATAAAACAGAAAAATATTATGAAGAAAAAATATAGACAATATCGAATGCTACAAGCTGGCGTTCAATCCGATATGAAAGACAAAATCAAATTAGTTGAACAAGTTAAATCTGATATTAAGAAAGAACTTGTAGTTCATGATAAACGAATTGATATCGCGGATCCAGCGCAGAAAATCATCATGGATGATTATGGTTTGTTAGAAGCAAACATAGAAAAGAAATTACCAAAATCTATGCTATTTGAACATTCTACTTCATTTATAGATGGAAAGTCATTTCTTAGATTTTACTTAGGTGGAAAAGAATTATCTATAAATCCTAAAGAAAGTTTAATTTTTGCACCAGACAAAACAGCTTTCAGTTTAGACAGAAATTTCGCGGATTTATTAAGAGGAGCGGATTTAGATAACTATCACCCCGATGATCTACTGAAATACAAAACTATGTTAGACAAGGTTGGAACTGGGAAACATCTTAAGCGTTATAAACATCTTAAGCGTTATAAACAATTAGAACAATTATTATTAACATCAACCAGTGTTCCAACAGCAACTGGTTATTCAACACCTGTTGTATTTTTATCAGACAACCCACAAGAATTAATAGATAGATATAATATTTTATTCGCTGCAGCAAAACAAGGACATAATTCCGGTTTTAACGAAATGCATGCAATCTTAGATAAACTATTCCAAAACAGAGCTATAACTGAACAAGAGTACAAACACTTCTCTAATGATATCATGAACCTCAGCGCAAGAAGGACATAAATTTAGTTAAAAAAAAATGTCTTCGGCAGAACTAGAAAAAATTAATAAGCATTTAGAAAATTTAACCGAGATTTTAACCTCATCAAAATTTAGTACGACATTAAAATTTATAACAACTATTTCATCCCATACCTGTCATTTAGATCCTATTATTCACTTAGAACAAGACAAACATTATGAAGTAGCACTAACTAGTTTTTCAACATTTAACACTATACAAAATATTATCAAAGATGTAAATGACCGATTTAAATATTCTAATGATCAAGGTAAAACTTGGAAAGAATTAACTTTTCTTCCTGGATCTTATGAAGTTGAATCGATTTCCAATGAAATAAAAAGACATTTAGGCATTCAATTTAAAGACAAGAAACAATTACATTTCGCAGTTGAACCAGCAGTAAATAAATTTTCTCTTACTTTAGATGAAGATCATCAAGTTGATTTTAATATTGACAAATCTTTATCAAGACTCTTAGGATTTAAAAAGCAACTCTATACACAAGGTTTTCATATAAGTGAAAATATACCTAAAGTAACTGAAATAAATTCAATCAACGTTCAATGTGATATTATAGAAGGTGGTTATGTTAATGGAAAGCTGTCAAATAATATCTTCAGTTATCCAGCATTTACAGTTCCGATTGGTTACAGTTTGAATGTAATCCCAAAATCATTAATATATTTCCCTGTTACAAGAAAAACAATTAATTCAATTACAATTAGAATAACAGATGAGAAAGGAAAGGAAATAAATTTTGGAGGCGAAGAAATTATGATAGATCTTTTGGTTCGGGAGGTATAATTAAAAAAAAATATTGACTTAAAAATGAGTGAAAGCAGTTGTGAAAAATATCCACTAAACAAGAAAGTGAAATTCAATCATCATCATAACTTGTCAAATAAAGTTTTATCAGTTATTTGTGGAAGATCAGGTTGTGGAAAAACATATCTATTATTTAAAATTCTCACGACACCCAAATTTTTGGATTATAACAATCTTATCATTTATACAACAACAGCAGAACAACCTATTTATCAATTTTTGAAATATGGTTTTGAAAATAATCTTACAAAATCAGCTATAGCTTCACTGTTTGAAGAATATGAAAAATCGGAGTATGAAGAAGAAATAAGTTCCTGGTGTGAAGAAGCAGCGAAAAATAAACAACTAGTAGAACCCAATAAAAATAAACACATAACGATACAATTAATAGATGATAGTGGCAATATGCAAGATCCTAGTAAACTAAATAAAACGAAAAAACATTGTGTGGTGTTTGATGATTGTGTTAATGACAGAAATCAGGCAGTGCAGAGAAATTATTTTACAAGAGGTAGACACAATAACTGTAGTGTCTTTTATTTGACACAAAGTATGTATTCATTAGATGGAAGTGTTATTAGAAAGAATGCTAATATTTTTATGCTTTTCGAAATCAACCAAAGAAACCTAAGTGATTTGTTAAGAGACTTATGTATAAGAGATAAAGATGAATTTAAACAATCGTGTAACAATGCTTGGGCAAACGACTATGGTTTTATCACAGTCAATATTGATAAAAAAGTACATGATAGAGTTATAGAACATTTGTTCACTGACTAGTGTATTATAATTCCTCTTCCCAGTCTTCACTATCAGTGTATTCAATTATATTACATTCTTTTTTTATTCGTTGAAATATTTCGTCTTGAACATCTTCTCCGCTATAGGGGAGCATAATACCATTTGCATTAGGCGCTTGACGTTTAAGAATATTTATTTTACCAGTGAATCTTTTTTCTTCAGTGTTATTATTTTTATCAGGAATACTAATACCAGTTTCTAAAGATCTTTTCCATGGTTTATTAACAATTGTTGTCAATGTTTCCCCATGGTATAATTGAATGAAATCTTCTACTTTTACTTTAGTTTTTGTATAACCCTTAAATGTTTTCTTTTCACTAAGTCTCCCTTGTTCATCTACAGTAATACAATATTTTATTTTGGGGGCGATAAACAATCCATATATAATTCCCCCATTTCCATAATCATTTTTCCCTTGACACAATTCCCCACCAACATATCCAGCAGCATCTAATTTATTGAAGAGTTCATTGGAAATGTATATACTATCGGTATCTGTGTAATGTATGTGTTTTTCTTTAAAACCATTAATTTCTAAAATAAAGTTGTTCATGATTCGTCTAGAGTGAGCAAGAATAAAAGAACCTAAATGTGATGGCATGAATGATGTCGCAGCGTAGCTGCTCAGACCGTTGGTCGTCGTAGCGTAGCTGCTCAGGCCTTTGGCCGTCTTTTCAGTGTCTGTAATATTAGTTTTAAGAAATTCATCGTCTTCCATTTCTACTTTCACTAAGAATTGTTCATCATTTACTTTTTCAAAATCTTTTACTTCTTGAGTGAAATTTTTTCTCAATGTATTTTCATTCCATAAATGATATTTAGTGGTTATGTCTTTTTGTACGGTTTTTCCATATAGTGAATTCATTAATAATTTAATTAACTCATCGCCTACAGTGTTTCCTTCTATTTTATATTTTTTTCTTAAATTGAAGAGCTTTTCAATGTATTTGCGAAATGGTGAAATGTGATAATTTTCTTCATAAATTATACCATCTGTAATAGATAATATTTTCCCGCCACATCTAACAATTTCCTGTATGTCTACAGAAGTTAATACATCATAACACATTCCATTCCTAAACCTTATTATTTCTTGATTGCAATTGTTTTCATTCTTTACCTTATCTTTCGCAGGAACTGGTTGAAAAAACATCTCATCAGGATAATGAAACACAACTGTGAATATTCCAGTTTTAGGACGAAATGATTGAGTGTTAAATTGATATAATACTGCTTGTTCTTCTTCTTGTCTAAATTTTCTAGCAGATTCAGCTTTAGGATATTCTGAATGTTCGTCATACATAGCTGATGGATATAAAGATGTTGCATCAAAAGCCATTAAGAATTCATTTCGTTGGTCGAGTAGTTTATGTTTAATTTCTTTACAGAGAGCATTCTTGTCTTGCAACTGATTATACTGCTTCATTAAATCTATTAAATTATGATGACCAGGGGGCAAAACCCCCTCAGCGTAGCACCCAGGAAAATATCGTTGTAATATTGGTAGCAAGATGTTACAAAATGGAGATTCGTAATGTCTTATATTTGCTGACACTCTTCCACCTTTAACAGATTTTCTAACATAGTTTCTAGTCCATAAACCAGTATGCGAATGAATATTTATGTTGTCTTCTTGTACACTCTTCATCCAACCGTTAAATGTTAAAGCGGAGGATGTTAAATTAGTAGTTATATCTTCACCAACTAATTCTTTCATAACATTATTATACTTGTAGATACAAAATGCTAATGAAAGAACATCGTTAATTAAATACGGTTTCCACTCATGTTCTTTTTCTAGATAATTTTCATGTGTAATTTCACCAATTTCATAATTTAATTTACACATATTGGTAGGGGTTTTAAAATTCTCACACCATTTGGAAAGACTTGTTTTCACGTGTTGTAAGCTACATTTCATTACAATAGTTTGTAAAAGTTTGCTTGGTTTTATGTTACGTTTTGTAGAGTCACCTAGTTGCTTAGATCTAGAGGAACGTTGGATATACTTACTAACACTTTCAGTTGTATAAGGATTTTGTAAAGAAGCAGTGAGTATTCCTCGTGATGTTTTAAGCGGTGGTTTAGTTAATTTAAAATTAGATTTGAGTGGAAAATATGCATCGAATCCTGATGAATTATGTGCTATTAAAGTTACTTTCGAATGATTAAAAGATCCAAGGTTTTTGAAAAATTGATGTATCGGACATACGTCCTCTGGGTTTCCCCCGATCGGACATTCATTATGTTTCCTAATAAAGATTTTCACACAACGTTGAAGTTTGTTAAGTTCTTGCTCAGTTAAGTTATTATATTCACTTACCTGTTTCTTAAGTTCTTTAATCTCATGTTCATCCTTGCTCCTTTTTATTTTAATCATATCGCGTAACAATCGCGCGTCTATTTCTTCCAATCTTTGCTTCGGTAAGCAACACATGAATTTATTGAAATTGATAGTACCTAAAGCATAAGGAATAGGATGAGCTGTTGCACAACGAGGATCTGGATAAGTTTCGAGATCCCATATATATGTTGAACCATAGTCAATTGGTTTCTTTGTTATGGTCTTATACGGAAGTGTTGTTAGATTTTCATCAGTGACAGTTTTATATATTGGTTTGAAATTATTTTCAATTTCTCTAATAGCTTCTGCTTTATGGAATTTATTGATTAAACAATAATGACCTATTGATGAACCTTCGTGAAAATAATTGTAATAAACATAACTATAAGGTGTTGTAATACCTCTGGGATTTAAATGACGATTAGTAGCACTATAATACTGTACACATTCTCCAAAGTATTTATTGAATTGGGAAAATTTACAGTTTGCCATTACTCCTGTTCTAGATGTAGCTTTCTCTTTATATAAAAAGTCATTAAACATCTCGATTATAATTTTAGCTTGTTCTTGATTGAACCCACGTAAGGCGTTGTAACATTTTATAAAGCAGAAATCTTCAGAAGGAATGTAACAATATTGCCCAATGTATTCTTTAATTCTATATTTCATATTAATACCAGCGCCTCTATGTGATCTTTGTACGAGTTTCATACCAAAATCTTCGTATTTGATACTACCTGTAAAAATCCATTCACTAGCATCGGATTTCTCTTCTAGATTAAGAAACCATGTTTCAAATGAATTTTTATTATAAAACGTAGCGTAAAAGTTTTCTATTGCGGTTCCATCTTCTTTGTTTATTACACCCAATAAATTTAAAACTTTCCCATTGCGTAACAGCTCACGTATATCATTTACTACATTAGTAAAAAGTTCATTTTCATACGTGATAGCGTTCGGATTAAACAGATTCAATAGATCATCACCAAGTCTATCATCAGAGAATATGTCGGGAATTGGTGCGCGCTTACTACGTTTACGTCTACGTTCAATTTGTGCATCAAACTCATCAATTTGTTTCTTTATTAACTCGTCAAGTGTATGTGTTGATTTGTTACTCATTTTACAATTCATATTTTTAAAAGAAAAAATTATGTTTTTAATTACATATACACAGGAATATTTAGTTCATTTAATGTCTCTAGATCGTAAGCTGTTAAATGTTCTTTCTTAACCAACCACCATAAATTATTATACGCTAAGAATACTCTGAAACTTCGTAGACACAGTGGAAAGTCTTTTGTTTTAGCGTAACTTCTTATACCATGTTTTATTTTATAATCTTGCACGAATTGCATATATTTTCGATGATATTGACTTTTAACTGATTGTTTTGAATTTACAGGGTTTGTAGGATGACGATAATCTTTTAAAACTGGCACGTGTTCTATTTTGTACTCCATATTTTAAAAAGAAAAAAAATTTACATATTATTAAACTCATTTAATATTGGTTTTATGTCACTCAATGTACTTTTGGCATCACTGACTAGAGGGTGTACATTTTTTAGTACATCACGGAAATCATTAATGCCTGTTCTAATAACATCTAGTGTATCTCTATTCTCTAATCGTTCAGGGGTTTTAATTTTTAACACATTATTCAGATAATGATCGAAATAGAAATAAAATGTTTCGGGTATGATTGTTAGTGGTTCAAGTGATTCGTTTTCTAGAAAAATTGTTATTTCTTCTATATTATGTGACGACAAGTTCTTAGCACTTGCGTAGAGACTAATGTCAAAATCTGTTGCATTACTATAAAAATCATGCTCAGTATCCAATAGTATATTTAGATCGCTATCATACACTTGCATTTGATTCAAAATAGTATCAACCCGTATTATACCGTACTTAACATGTACATATTTAGCTAAGGGTAAAGTTAGTTTATAATTTTTCTTGATATCCTCAAAGAATGCTGCATTATTTTGAGTAGTTGTATAAAAGGTTTCCACGTTTTCTCTAATCTTATTATCCACGTCGCAGGCTTTATGAGCTAATACTACAATTTGTATATGATGGTGACGGCCTTTTGTAAATATTTCTGATATGTTCTTTTGCTTCACTAAACTAGCTACATCATCTAACACTAGTAAAGACTTTTGCGTGTATGTCCCAGCAAAAGTACTCATATCTTCTAACATACATAAATCTTTTTCGTTATAAACATTTGTATATCCTTGCCATTCATCTTCCTGTAGACAAAACACATGTACATTAGTTTCATTAGGATAATGATCATTTATATACTTTCTAAGAAACGTAGTCTTTCCACTTGCTGTTTTACCATATATTATAAAATGTAAGCTCTCTTGTGTAACACGCCCTTTAGGTTTCTCTACGTCACGAGTAACTGGTCTCCAGCCTTTAAAGGTTTTTGTTTGTTCTTTATAAAAAGCAACTTTAATTTGTTCTTGTGTTTGTAAGAACCCTAACCAGTTTATGAAACAATAAATAAGATAAATAAGAACACATATAATAATAATTTTCACACAATGAAATTTTAGAAACCCAAAGAAACGACCGAGATCTGAATTTTCTGAAAATAAAGATTGCTCTTCATTATATTGATTGCGTGGATTGATGATCGTGGGAATTTCGGAATACGATTTTTCTATATTCATTTTTTTACTTTTTTTATACGAAAAATGTTTCAAACTCTCTCAACTAGTCCGACACTCTCTTGAGCAACTGTAATAGTCCGGTGCTCTCTTGAGTGTTTAACCTCTGTAGGACTTCCGGACTACTACGGACTATTGAGTCCGGGGCTCAAATGAAGGTAAAACACTCAAAAGAGCACCGGACTATTACGGAAGCTCAAGTGAGTATCAGACTACTACGGATATAAAATTAATTAAATCATGCAAATTGCTGCATGACGTGAGAAGTTTCTCTCCAACAGAACTTTATTACACTTGTTACATCTCACTTGTGTTTTTAAACATTCTTTACACCGGTATTTACTATCATAAAATTCTGTTTTGAGCTTAACTATTTGACAATTAGTGCATTTTCGTGTACTAATAGCACATGAATTAGAATGATTCAAGAAACCTTGACTAGTAAAAAACTTATTACAATTCGAACATTGTCTATCTTTTACTTTTGGTTGTGGTAGTGATTGACATGTTTTTTGGTGCCGCATAAAGTTCTTAGATGTTACACTTTTTCCACAATCACTACATGTTCTCATATGTTTATTTAATGATGAATTGTTGGTTAACATATTTTTAAATAAAAAAAAATGATGTTAACAAATGTTGGCGGGTGTGCTTACACACCGAATAATCAAGAATCAGAAATAGAACTAGACAACTATATCATGAAAACTGGAGACATTTTAACAGGTCCGTTACATCTTTCTATTCTTCCACAACAAAGTACTGAGTTAGCAAATAAAGAATATGTTGATAAACAGTTCGATAGAATTGTGTCACTGCTCTCTCCACTAACGAAAGAAACCAAGCTTCTAAAGCAGAATGATGAAAGACTGCAAGAAAAGCTAACAGACCTAAGTAGCAAACATGGAAATCTAGAAGCAGATATAGTAAAACTTCATAAAAAAATAACAGAACATTCAAAACTTGTGATCCTGTTATCACTAAATTTAAAGTCTGCCATTGCAAAGAATACAAAACAAAATATACAACTGAAAGAAGAGTTAGAAAAAGTAAGTGAAAAGAATCGAAAATTATTACAGCACTTACAACAGCTGCAATCCACATTCCAAAAAAGTGTTGGTGAATTAAGTAGCCGTATCACACAACAAGTAAAGCAAATGAACAGAATGATAAATGAAGTTAAAGCACTTAAACAAAAGGTTAGTGAATTGAAGACCCTTAAAAGGAATTTAGATAAAGGAAATAAGGAACAGTTGAATGCTATTAAAGTTCAATTGGCCGCTCTTAAAACAGAAGTAAAGAAAAGTGAGAAAAAAATAGAAGTAAATGAAAAAGAAATTAAAGTACATCACACGCTGCTTGACGCAATAGATAAAGTGCAACAGGCAATTAATAAAGTTACCGCGAAGTTGTTGTCCATTCACAAACGTAAATCTTAATCAGACCAAAGGTCCAAAGTCAAATTTAAGCTTAAAAAATGCCTATAATTTATAAACACAATCTTAAACATTTTGCTTCAAATAATAAAATTGCTCATGAACCACGTATGAATCCTGTGTACCATTATGAGAGTGTAGAAACTGTTGGAACACAAAACTTCCTAGGCACTGCAGGTGCCGTCCAAACAGAAGGAGCTGGCATCTTTTCTGGTATCGGTAGTATCGTTAACTTGATTAAAAATAATAAAGATTTGATTTCATCTGCTGCTAAAGGTGCAGCTGCTATAGGTAGTACAGCTAGTGCAATATCGAATGCTGTTAAGTCACAAAACGAATTAAAGCAACTAGAAGCTATTCGCAAACTTAGGAATGATGCAAAAGAAATGCAAAAAGACAAAAAGCTCTCAGAGGAAACAAAAAACAAAATTGCTAAATTAGCGAAGATGGAAAGTAAACATGATGAAAAAACAATTGAAGAAATGAGAGGAAATGGTCTAGCAAAATTCTAGTAGCAAAATTCTAGTAGAACCTTGTTCAGAGGCTTTAGCCGAGTATCAAACTGATTTTTTCTAATAAAAAAAAATATAATGGCAACTCTGATTGAAAGCAAATTTAGATTAGACGATCCCCCGTTCGTTAATTACAATCAAAAAAAGAATGACTATATAAGAATTGCTATGAACCCCGGTTCTTCCAGTAGAGTGAATACAGGAGGCGATTTAATTTTTGAAGTTGACAATCAACAAAGTTATTTATATTTACCCGATTCATTTTTACACTGTGAATATTCTCTTTATTCTGATGCTGATTTTACAACACCATTACCTGCTACGGATAATATTACATTAGAAAACAATTTCTTCCCAAGATTATTCACACAAATGCGTTTAGATGTTGCAACACAAAATATAGAAACCATAAGTGATTCACCTGGCATTATTGATTCAATGCTTCGATTTGTAACAATAGGTGAAAATACTAAAATGCATGAAATCGAAGGATGGTTACCTGATAACCATACCGGCATACTTAAAGATGATTTAACTCACACTGGAACAGATACAGCAGGAATTGCGAAAGATGTAGAAAACATAGTGAAACAGTTAAACAGTACACAAAATAGCTCATACCAGAAAAGACGCAATTTTAATAATAAAAGTAAACAAACTGTTAATTGGTCATTGTCTCCATTATTCGGGTATTTAGATTACGCTAAAATATCATATCACTTAAAATTCAAACTCATAGTTCATCGCACTGTAAATAATGAATCAATATTTTATGGAAAGGCTGGGAAGAAAGCATACCTAAAAATTGATAGACTTGAATGGTGGATTAAGCACATTACTCCTAGTTTAGAGGTTGAATTAACTATTACGAAACGATTAGATACTAATAAACCAATTCCAGTAAGTTTTATGAAGCGTACCGCGAGCTCTGTCACTTTTACTGAACAAAGATTTAACTGGCATTTCACAAGGACATCAAATACTCCAAGATTTTTTTTGCTCACTTTTCAAAAGAATGAAACGCCTAGTTTTGATAAGAACAATAATCTTTTCCATATTAATTCAATTCGAAGTTTACAAATTTCATTAAATCAAACACGTTATCCTATTGATCCATTGAGATTTGATAACGCAAATAATCAATTCATGGAAGGATATGACGCTTATAGAAATTTGTGCCGGGAATTTGGAGTAGAAGCACAATTAAATCCTGTAGATTGGAAGAATTTATATCCCGTTTTCTGTTTTGATTTAAGTGCACAATCTGAAGATATTATCAAGACCGGTTGTGATGTGACAATTAATATTGAAAAGGCAAATTCCACAACATCATTGATGGCTTATGGTTTATTGCTAGAAGACACCGAATATTCTATTGAAATTATTAATGGAAAGATGGTTAGGATCGGTTAGTAACCTTAGGACCTTTGGTCCGATAGGCTAAAGCCTCTGAACAAGGTTCTATTGGTTAGAAAAACCAAAGACTTCGTCGATAGGCTAAAGCCAGAGGAGCTTCGCTCCGATCGGTTAGAAAAAAACCAAAGACTATAAATTTTTTATTAAAAAATGGCGCAAGTGAATAATAAAACGGTTGAATTAAAACTACGTAACATCATTGACAGAAATACCCCTAAAACTATTACAATTAACAAAAGGAAGTATTACATAAGTAAACCAATGATAGAGAATATTAAATTACAAGAAGAAAAGAATGGAGGAATTCTACCATTAATTCCGCTAATCATAGGTGGTATAGCAGCAGCAGGAAGTGTCGCAGGTGGGACAGCTGGTATTGTCCAGGCAGTAAATAAAAATAAAGCAGAGAAGGCAGCATTAGAAGAGCAAAAACGTCATAATAGGGAGTTAGAGAAAGCTGCTAGAGGTGACGGAATAGTAGATAATTTCATTAGCAAATTAAATTTAGTTGATGAAGGGAAACGAGTTCTTAAAAATGTCCTACACAATATTGATGATTTGATTCAAATAAAAGAAACAAAAGACGGATCTGGCATATATCTAAATCCTAGTATGGTGCGATAAGATTTAATCTTTAAAAATGTCTCTGGATAAACTTAAATTTTCTAATTTGGATTTATTAAATTTTAGCCTAAACCAAAACCGCTGCTATAATGGAGGCGACATACAAAAAGCATTAGAAAACTTTCCTGGCTTTATTTGGGCAAAGTATAAAGGCGAAAAACATATTCCAAATCATAATTTTACTGGTCCCGGCACAAGATTAGATTTAAGATTAAACGATGATGACACGCCTAGAGAAAATAGTAAACCAATAAATAGAGTAGATGCCGCCGCTTATAAACATGATTTAGCTTATCGAAATCATGACCTAAGTTCTCGTCATGAAGCAGATAAGAAAATGATACAAGAATTAGATAGTATTCAAAATCCTTCCTTTAGAGAAAGAATTGAAAGAATGTTTGTTAAGAAAGCTTTACAAGCAAAAATGCTTTTTGGGCAGGGGATAGATAAAACTTTAGTTCCGTCAACTTCGTTGAATGAAACGGCAACAAAGCTGTCTGAGAGCAACGCTCGAACCTACGCGTCCGAAATGTCGAATGACCCAAGCCGCTATGCGTCCGAAATTCACAAGGAATACAGAAAGCCGAAACATCTATTGAAGGTAAAAGTATTTAATAAAGATGATATTTGGAGTGCTGATCTAATTAATATGCCTAATGAAAGAGGGTTTAAGTACGCATTGACCGTTATAGATTTATATACACGATATGCTTGGGTAAAGCCTTTAAAAAACAAAAGTGGTCTGTCAGTTAAATATGCGTTTGAAGAAATCTTTAAAGAAAGTTTTAGAAAGCCAAAAAAGCTATTCGTTGATAAAGGGTCGGAATTTTATAACCGAAATGTAAAGCCACTATTTGGAACTGTTTATTCAACTGAAAATGCAGGAAAGGCTGTAGTAATAGAGCGCTTTAATAGAACGCTAAAAAGTAAGATCTTTAAGAAATTTACTGAGCAAGGAAATCAGAAATGGTTGAAGATATTACCAGGAGTTGTAGAAGAGTATAACAATAAGATTCATTCAGGTATTGAAGAAACTCCAAAGAATGCTTCTGACGACCCTGATTTAATACGAAAGAAAATATTCGAAAATAATTATTCGAATGAGAGTAATCCGAATTTACAGAAACGTAAGCCGAAATTTAAAATTGGGGATAGGGTACGAATATTTAAATACAAGAATAAATTTGAAAAAGGCTTTGTTGGCTATTGGACTAAAGAGATATTTGAAGTTTCTAAAATAAATCAAACTTATCCGTTTACTTATGAAATTATAGATTTAGGTAATGAGGATATCAAAGGTAGATTCTATGAAAACGAATTACAGAAAACCGAGCTTTAATTATTTTCGTTTAACTCTAACATTATATCTAGAAATGGTACTCCTTTTTGTAATTTGTACAAAACGTATAAACATAATTGACCACAATAAGTTGTTCCCGGTTTTTGAATTTGAAACGTATTATAAATACCATTTCCAAGTAATTCTTTTACTTCATTTGTAGGGGGCAAACCGTATGAATCAAAATAATAGTTCTGCTGATGATTTTTAACGCCTGCTGACCAATGTACGCCGTTTTGGTCTGAAGTGTGAAGATTCGTTATGAAATTTACAGTTGAAACTTTGTTTCGGGAACTGAAGGTTCCTGTTGGCTTATTTTTTAGGAATTGTAATTCGTCTCTCATTAGGACATAAAAATTCTTTATTCCTAATTGATTAGCAATTTTCTTTAGGTCGAAATTCGTTGTTGTCTGTGTTCCATAATGCTTTAAGAAGCCATTTATGTTATTCATTTTATAATAAAAAAAAAATTCTTATAGGGGCCCCCTAGATTTAAAAACTGCCTCATATTGATGGCTTTCCTTACTACTTATTCGATTTTGAAATGATTTAATTTAATCTAATTAAAAAGTTACATTGCTTAACAGATTCTTGAATCACTGCTTGCTTGCTTGCTTTTCAGATGTAGTTGTCAACCATCATCTACTCACTATAATATTACAAACTGCATGAACGATATGTCCACGTGTGGACAAGGTTTCATTGGATGAGAGAAAAATGACGTCATATAACGACAAAATGAAAATGATTCTAACAAAAGCTTTCATATTTCCGAAGACAATCTTCTAACAATGAGTGTTTTAAGGAATCCACAAATTCATGTCGGGTAGATAAATACGTCGGTAATTGATGATGAAGGTTGTCAATCTTTTCGCCCGTTTCTCTTTCTTTCGTTTCTTCCACGAGTAAGCGTTTGCCTTTTCTTCTCCGTTTTCTCTCCTTCTCAGAAAATGCAGGGTCAAAAATAATAGGAAATTTACCCATTTGTTCAATGATAAAAGTCCTATATTCTGCCTTATTCTCATTGGAAATATATCGTTTTGAAATTTCTGCAAATAACTCCGGAAACACAGCAATAATGTTTGACTGCTCTTCGATAACTTCTTGTGTCATGACTGAACACAGCGGCGCTCACGATACAATGACAGAAGAGAGAGAAATGTAACAATACAGCCGCCAGATGCTTTGACGTCATGCGGTTGTGCTGACGTGCGTAAGAATTAAAACAACTTGCCTAACGTACAACTAAAATCTAATTGTATCACAATAGCTGTAGCGACAACAGGAATTATAAGAACGCCAGACGAAATGACAATAGTGAGAGCGGCTTCTTAGCTATCGTCCATCTCTTTCTTAATTTATTATAATGTTCTAGTTTAAGTAATAATTGGGCTTCCTTATCTTTCATGTACCTGACTCTATCTTTGTGTTTTGCTATATCCATTTCATATGATAATGAAGGATATAAGGGGGCTGATGGTTCTTTTGTTTTTTCATCTTCCATTTTTAAATGAATATTTTTGTTCATGGGTCATAATGTATTTTTCGTACTTATTCAACTAGTCCATCATTCTCTTGAGCGACTGTAATAGTCCCGGTGCTCTCTTGAGTATTGTTTGGCCTCTGTAGGACTTCCGGACTACTACAGACTATTGAGTCCGGGGCACTTGTCCTGGGCCAAATTGGTGCTTTAGAGGTACTTACCTATTTTGCATCTATTTTGGCCCATAAATTAGTGATTTTAGAGGTATTTATATCTATTTTTACTGTTTTTATAAATTACAGGGGGTTCCTATTTTTTGTATTTTTTCTTACTTGTCCTGGTCCGACCAAGTGATTTAGAGGCACTTTTCCTATTTTGCATCTATTTGGCCCGTAAATTAGTGATTTTAGGGGTTGTTTCCTATTTTGCATCTATTTTGTCCCATAAATTAGTGATTTTAGAGGTAGTTTCATATTTTTGTATTTTTTTTTATTTTGCATCTATTTTTACTGTTTTTTATAAATTTCAGGGGGTTCCTATTTTTTTTTTGTATTTTTTCTTACTTGTCCTGGTCCGGACGACTGTTTTTTTATAAATTTCAGGGGTTCCTATTTTTTTTTGTATTTTTTCTTACTTGTCCTGGGCCGGACGACTGTTTTTTTATAAATTTCAGGGGTTCCTATTTTTTTTTTGTATTTTTTCTTACTTGTCCTGGGGCGTTGTATCTATTTTAGCCCGTAAATTAGTGATTTTAGAGGTAGTTTCCTATTTGTTGTATTTTTTCCATTTTCGCATCTATTTTAGCTGTTTTTTTATAAATTACAGGGGGTCCCTATTTTTTTGTATTTTTTCATTTTTTGTAACTACCTAGGTGTGGGATTCGGTGCTGAGCGAAGCGATGCGCCGAATCCTATACCCTATACTACTAATCAAAGCATTTAATTTCATTCTGACGCAATTGACATGTGCAAGCAGCTGGGCGACCAGACCTGCAGATTAAGTTTTGTCAATAGATATAAGCTGTTTCCGCAATTACTACACTGCCCAACACACAGTGTGGCAGACAGGCAGGAGTTCTCGAGTAAGTCATCAATTTTTTTTCTCACTTATATTTACACAGTACTTTTTTTTCATTACCTACCATTTGAATATTTTCAACATTTACATTTGTGTTTTATTTTTTATTTTTCACATTGGTTTTACTTACTGAATAGTTTGATTTGTGATTTAATTCATTATTAACTGTGTTTCGCCTAAGGTTAGCCCTTGCTAATTTGATCCATACATGTACGGCCTTCCAAAATTGCACAAGCATAACAATCACTTTGTTAACATTGAAATTGATGAATTCAATAGTATCCAAACTAACCCTCCAGAATTTCTAAAATTCCGCCCGATAATATCTAGCCGCCATGCACCTTCATCTCGCTTAAGTAACATATTGGATGAGTTGTTAAAACCTTTTGTAGTAGAACTGGCAAGTTTCTGTAAGGACACCTTCCAATTTATTGAAAAATTGCCTTCCGAAGTTAATAATGGAACTTTATTGGTCAGTTTTGATGTCGTGTCACTGTGTCACTTTATACGAATATACCCCATGAACTGGGTCTTAATGCTATTGAATTTTGGCTGAATAAATCAACAAATCTAATTCCACAAAGATTCAATAAAGAATTCATAATGAGAGGTATTGAGCTGGTACTCAAAAATAACTATTTTTCATTTGAGGATACCCATTACTTGCAGATATCTGGTACGGCTATGGGCACCAAGATGGCCCCATCTTATGCGACACTGGTAATGGGCTACCTAGAACATTCAATGTATGATCAGATCGAGATAAATTTTCCTAACTTTCATGATTTGATAATTGCTTCATGGACCAGATACCTAGACGACTGCTGGGTAATATGGGAAGAACGTTATGGTGATTTAAATCTTTTTCATACAATATTACAAAGCTTGCATCCTTCCATCAAATTTACATGTGAGAAAAGCCATGAATCACTTAACTTCCTTGATGTGCTGATTTACAAAAGTGACGATAATAAATTAAATACAGATATTTACAGAAAACCTACTGATACTATGTCATATGTGCCTTTTAATTCAGCTCATCCAAAGCATGTTCTTAAAAACATCCCGTACAACCTAGCTTTCAGACTAAAAAGGATTGTCTCAAATGATCAAAAAAGAAAATTAAGATATCAGGAGCTCAAACATCATTTAACGAAATTACACTACCCAGTTCCATTGATAGAGAATGCAATACACAGAGCTGAAACAACTCAACAAACGCAAGTGAATTCGGACCAACATGAACCAAGAAACATGAAACTGATACCATTTGTTCATTCCTTTAATAAGAATAACCCTGACATTTTCAAGAATCTCATTCGACCTATTGCAAATTATATTTATATCGATGACTATTTCAAGACTTGCTGCATAAAGGCATCATACAGACAACCGAAAGGTTTGATTTCCATCTTGCGTAATAACAACCGTAAAACATTATCGGGTATAACAAAATGTGGTGATAAAAGATGCAAAACATGTAACGTACTCATAACCGGAAAATTAATTGAATTTGGTCGAGTTGGAAAATCATATGAAATTAGAAAGAACTTAAACTGTAAATCTTCCAACGTAATATATAAGCTTGAATGCCACTGCGGTGAATATTACATCGGTCAGACAGGGGACTCCTTCAATCATAGAATGACAGTGCACCGCCAACACATTAATATGGGTAACTCGGCCATTCTTAACGTTAGCAGGCATATAGCTGCCTGTGGGAAATTATTTTCTGCGGCCCCCTTTTATCAATTGTCCCCGGGTGCATCTAAGTTAGAGCGGGAAAGGAAAGAATCTATGTTTATTGAGTCATTTAGACCATCTTTGAATTCCCAATGATGCATTTCATTTTACAAGCTTTCAGTATTGTGTATAGATATCTCATTTCATTCTCAGTATTACTTGTCTATGTTATGTCAATGTATATCATTTTGATATTTTGTATTCATTTTAAGCCTTGACAAGCCAGTTACTGGTGAAATCGATCGGCTGATTATAATAATTTGAGACCAATTCTAGTGGCTTTCATTTTATTTTATATATATATATATATATATATTCGTAAATTTAGGCAGCAAATTATTTTTGAGACATGTATTGCAGAAAAGCAAATCCCAATCAATTTTAGATAACTTAAGGTAATATTTTTCAAATGATCGATAAATTGATTTCACTTCGGAACTAGAAAACTTAAAAGCGACTTTAGAAAACCATTTCACTGCAAAAATATTTATACCGGCGCTTCGGATATTTACACTATCCATCATCAGGGAGTGATGACATATCCGAAGCGCCGGTATAAATATTTTTGCAGTGAAATGGTTTTCTAAAGTCGCTTTTACGTTTTCTAGTTCCGAAGTGAAATCAATTTATCGATCATTTGAAAAATATTACCTTAAGTTTTCTAAAATTGATTGGGATTTGCTTTTCTGCAATACATGTCTCAATATATATATTTATATATATATATATATATATATATATATATATATATATATATATATATATATATATATATATATATATATATATATATATATATATATATATATATATATATATATATATATGTATATATATATATATAGAAACAAAAAAATTACTAAACAATTTTGTTCGGAATTAGCGGATTACGAATCCAAAGACAGAAGAAGGAGTTAGTATTAATTCAGAAAGAATTGGCTATTTCTCTTATATATGTATATACGTATACTACTATCACTAACTTAAACAAAACTAAAAATCAGATCTTTATGGGTTCCACCATGATATGCTTGCAGCCATTTCTTCTCTTATCCATCACCTTTCGACGAATTTTGAGAGTCTGAAAGCTCGTGTTGCTCTCCATGTGAATAGTTTATTGAGAATATGCTTGTCGAAACATTCAAAGACATTTTGAATATGCGTGCATGTGTCGATTAGATTTTATAGATCAAGTTTTAAATGCCTTATTCAGACGTCTAGATAATTTTTGATGCATTTAACAATCAATAGTTAAATGTAATGCTTACGTGATGGCAGCCCAGATGTGCTAGGCTTTCTTCCTAGTGGTACGCAGCATTTGGAGTGCCGAAGACATACGCTTACATCGAAAGTGGACATAAAAGGGCAACGGTTATTTCTGTAAATGCAAACTCCGCCGCGAATTGTAAAACAATTTGAGGAGCCTGAAATGCAGAATGACATGTACTGTTTACGATCAAGAAATTCATTTTGATTAAAAGTGTCAACCGACCTATATCTTTTGTGACTGACTTGAATCATGACTTTAATGAAATGAATTGTACTTAATATAACAATAGCAACATTAAAACATTATTGTAAAAATATCTGAGGACTCTTATCACTTTCGAGTGTCATTTTTTATGAAGAGATAAGATCAATTTCCTCGCTCTCCTCATCAGTGTTGCTGACTGAGTTTTTCAAGAAACTCAGTAAAAACTCAGATAATCGAGTTTGCCGGAAATTAGCCAAGTCTATCATACTCAGTATAGTGAGTTGTTCGATAAACTCGGTTGTAACCCAGAAAAAACTTTCAGCAAAACTAGATTAACTCGGCTACATAAGAAAAATGCACCAGTAGGCCTAAGACATCAGGAATTGATTATGAAAGTATTATTACAAGCCCTTCAATCGACAACTTTTTTTATCAAAGTTTGAAGGAAGATGGTGAGTCAATTCACCACAACGTAGTAACCCCTCAGAGGAAAATTAAAAACTTAAGGTACTCGTAGATTTAATTTAACATAGAGGAAGGGGGTTAGAAAGTAACATGACAGTAGAGCTCATCTGAATTTCCACAGGAAGGAAGTTGGAATGACTTCTAGTCTATGTTAATAAAATTTAGGCTATTTTTGCAGTAGGCTACCTACTAATGATGAATACTTTGAGGGAGACATAGAGTCTAAAGAAAGGAAATGCAGGTACCACAGTATGTTATTACCACAGACCACCTCATTGGTCTTGCGCTAGAAAAATGTTTGTGAACATTTTTTGTTAGATTAAGTCATCATTTCGGATTTCTCCATCTGTTTATTCCACACTCCACAGTAGAATACACGAACTTTCGATGGATCTCCGCGCACCTTAATCATGCAACAAAAAAGATAAAAGATAATCGAAATTTTTTGGTTACGTTGTCTATACCTAATAAATTGGTAATCATTTCAAAAGTCTTGGTTTACTTGATTTCAGTTTTGGTGTTTGACAGCAGACCCAGCAAGCTTATGACTGTCTCATGCATGTGCTGAATTAACCGTACGAAAATGACCAACATAGGTGAATAGGCTATCAAAAATAGTATAGGGTCCAAGGGAAATCAATTAAGTAAAAATTATCAAAAATATTCATTATGCAGAAATATTAGCAATACATTAATCAACCTGTTTACGTAAAATATTTCACGAGTACCTATAGGCTTATAGACAAAATGTCCATTTAGGAGGTCAACTAGTATTTATTTTGCCTAAGATTAAATCCAAAAAGGAAGATCTGCCTTTTATACTAGCACTAATTTTTCTATTAAAACCTACATTGCGGACTCATGCAAATTTTGTAATATGATTTTTACAGAATTGTATTATCACTAAATTTCATATTTGGAGAAGTCACAATTTTCAACTTTTATCCGTACGTGTCTGTGACAATCTATTCTATTCAGATATTCCATAAACAAAATGTCATGATCATGTTTTGTTTACCATCCGGATTGGGCCTCCACGTTGGTCCAGCGGTACCTGAAAGAATGAAATGTGTCGAGTAAAAATAAACAAACAAGAACATAGACAAAAGCTGACTAAGAATTTGCTTTAATGCATACTGAAGTTGTAGCTTACATCGTTCTATATCATATTTCTAAATTTCAGCCCACAGAGATAAATTGCCCTGTCTGCATGTTGGATCTAGAGATGACGTTCCTCAGTAGCTTACTGACGGCAACTAGTCTCATGATTCAAGAAAATCAACTTTCCACAGAGCGCAATGCAAATTCAAGTCTGGATTCTGACGAACAAGAACATTGAAACTACATTAAACGCGCACAGTCAGTAAATTTAGAACGTGAGGAGTCTAGCGGTGAGTATAATATCTCCATTTGTCAAATCTATCACGAAGAAAAATAGAGCCAAAGATATGCGCTTCTTACTTGACAGATGTTCACTCTTTAATGTGACAATCGAAGCTCGTGTGTTCTCTAAACGAGTTACTTCATGTATTCGTGTGCTTGGCCAATCACGCAAGCCAAAAGGAAGCGAATTATCTCCGTTTCAATCTCTATCACTTGCAATTATGACTGAGATTGAATCTTGTCATCTCTAGACTAACGCAGACAGAAACAAGTGAACATGATTAGTGAAATTCTTGAAGTCTTAGTCGCTTAATTTTCATTCAAATTATTTACTTGACAATGATATTAGCATACTTTCTGCATTAAGCAGATTCGCATTAAGCATTAACCAATTTTAAAGTTCGTTGAGATCATCACTGCCTATAATGTTTACTTTCCTAAATTTGCTCATATTAAGCTTGGTTTTAACATTGATAAATTTCTTTCTTCATGAAAATGTTTTGTTCTGTATATCTTTTACTCCTTCATTTTTGCTACTTGCATAACTTAGACAGTACCGCTTATTTAATGTAAAGATGAAACTATGATAATTAAACATATTATTTTTCCTCGAGGACTTCAATGAAACTGCATGCATGTATTTGAAGGTTGCATCACGAGTGACGATCGAGGGCGAAGCCCGAGATCGACAAACGAGTGTTGCAACCGAATTGCCGATTTCTATGTAATTGCTTGAACTATTAGGGAATTTGTACTTTATTGTTCCTCAATGAATGGCATAGAAATCGTTTTTCAACCATAGATATCTATAACTAGCAATTTTGGCTGGTCAACAGTTTGCAGATGTGTTTTGGAACGCTATCTTAGCGCCATGATAGCGTTATCCGACAAACTAAGTATTTCAGAACGCGCTATTCTTTATCATGAAGCGCCAATCTATGCGCTATTTATTGA
Source organism: Prostheceraeus crozeri (assembly GCA_907163375.1). Classification (NCBI taxonomy): domain Eukaryota; kingdom Metazoa; phylum Platyhelminthes; order Polycladida; family Euryleptidae; genus Prostheceraeus; species Prostheceraeus crozeri. The sequence continues at coordinate 158,558 of CAJQUW010003555.1, forward strand.
AGTTCTGAGAAACGCTACTTAACACAATAGGAAATTGGTTGTTGTCTGTAATTGTAAATGAAAGCTATCTTATTTTATGCACCTTTTTGGCGGAGTTTTTGCATGTTTACTACTTGTCAAGTTACAAGAGTTCCAACATCAGTATTAAAACTTATTCAGCTTTTTTTGTTTTCTAATTCATATCAATGTAGCCTACTGTCACAATTTCAGATTTGTAGAAAACAATTTTAGAAAGACACATTTATACTGAAATCAAAATCAATTTGATCAATGGATGTATGAAAGCAATCACATAATTTAGTCTTTGGTTTAGGCGGGTCTAGAAGGCTGCTAAGCATCACTTCTTGCTCCGGTCCTTTTCTTTTGTATGCTTCAACAGCATTGCTTCGATGCCCAGTTCTTGATTTTATTAACTGCTCGTCTACATTTTCTCGGAATAGCCTTGTCGCACATGTTACTTTGCCAGAATGTGCCGTGATGTATCCTTTGATATCGGCTATGGATGCGGCCTCCGGCAACAATTTTCTGATGGAATTGACTCCAACGGGAGAAGTGGCGAATCTGGGCTGGTCTGGGATAATGTTTCGTAGTGGTCGACGGTAAAATGCTCCCGTAAAAACACCCATGCTTCGAAGCCGGCTCACGTAAAGTTTCAATATCTTATATACCGATCGATTGTTATCGCTATCGTATTGTCGAACACACTTTTGTATCTTGCGATCGCGGATTCCACCGGAAAAGACTTTGTTGCCGCGACTAGTGTACTCAACAAATTTCCCATGGTCGTCTTCTGAAAACGTGAATTGCTCCAGTTGCATCTGGCGATGCTCGTCGCACGCTCTTGAGCCCGAAAACTTTACAGTTGTAGAAGTAAACGGCCCGCAATAGTCCATTTCCATCATGTAAGGAAAATGCATTGGTATCCCATAGTTTCGCCTCACTATCCTCTGATATCGGATCAGCTCTCTTGTGATGGGATCCGATGCCCCGAGAAGTGAGATTTCTCATGCAGGCATCTAAAGCACGGACAAATTGCACAAAATGTAAATCCTCCTTATCCATTATATTGCAGTCGGGTCTTCTCGGATAAATCGGGCCAATCCGCAAACAATATTGTAAATAGTATTGAGAGGATACTCGGTTCCATCCTGCCGTCGGATCTCGAATATAAAATGTTTCAAGGCTCTTGAAATGTCAGCCTTTGGAGCCGTCCACAAATCTGTTAGTTGGGGAACCAAGTAATCATTTTCTTGTGTTGTGGAAGATTGTTGATTTCTCCAAGTGGCCCAATCTTCATATAACTGTGCACCAGGAACTATTTCTAACGGTGTTCTTTGACCGTGAACATGAAACAACGCGATCAATGTCCTGAGACGACGCAATGGAAAATCGACTAGCGTCAAGGCTGTGGTCTGCCATTGTGATCAGATGTGCTAAGGGTAAAATTCAGAAATCCTATTTATATATTAGTGATGAGAATTATTAACAAGTCAATCATTAAAGAATAGATTTCATATCAAATACAATCAGCAACTGCTTTATCAAAAGAAGACACTTATGAAAGAGTAACAATACAACGCTATGAATTTGTATGGGCATTCATTCTGTCTATTCCCTTATTCCAACGCAACTAGGTGTGAAAGTCTTGACTGGCAACAGAATCTATTGTGTTCGCTGTTGTACAAAGAGATTATCAGCTATGTTATAAAGAAACGCTATCTTAGCGTATCTGGATAACAGAACAAGTTGAAATTACGGTTACATTCACAATGTGCAATTACGAGCCATAGCAATCTTGGGTCAGATAATCAACAGATCAATCTATGCAGGCGGGCAGTGTTATTCTACTATAGCGCTAGAAAACGCTATCTTAGCGCTGTCATAGCGTTCGAAGTTAGAATAGCGTCACAAAATTGTGTTGAGACAGAGCCTTTCATACAAACTTCAGCGTGTGCAAAATGTGGAAATACCTTGTCAGACAGTCTGACGCTATCTGTGTTTCATACAACTTACACAAGCTGTGAGGAGCTCGAACGCTATCTAAGAAAGTGATATCTATGGTATTTCTTTATTCAGCAGTTGAAACAAGTGAAATTGCATCAACTGCACTTACATGAGGACGCAATGCAAGTGATTTAGAACTTCATGTTGATGTAACTGAAACTACCACAGTTAATGCATATGCATGGCCAGAGTGTAACAATATTTTAAAGTTTCATTTGACGTTCTATCATAGGATATTTATGTTATCTACCTTATAGATATTTATACTAAATATTGTACTCTGTGTTTCGAAAACATGTCGCATTGGGGTAAGAAATTTACTGAATGATTTCCTTCTTGAAAACACTCTGTTCAATGTAAGTATCAAAATGCCCGAGGTGGGCACTTCGATTACTATGATTGATAATGTTAACTGACGTTAATGTCGCCGATAACGTTTTCCAAAAATGAGTCAATAGTCAATAGAATTATCGTTATCGCCATCGATGAGAATTTTTCCTTTCAATCGACAACTATTTAAGCAGCGACAGCGTAGTAGCATAGACGAGACGTAAAAGTGCTGTTTATAATTACAACTTTGGATTCTAGATATCAACGAAGGGATCATCAACGAGAGGATAAGTGAAGTCTGAGCTGGATTTACCTGAAGTCTGAGTCAATGCACGCATGTACATTGAGGGCACACTGCATTCAGGAACTATTTAATAACTCTTATTTATAGCGTTTTCACTATTTGTAATGTCACGAGATCAAATCGATCCACGGGTGAAGGTGGTCAATAAGCCCATATTACAACAGCTCCAAGACACCTACATGTGCTCCAATGTGCTTCATTCGCCACTTAGGCAGGCTGTTGTGCGGTCGTCTTGCCGCGCAGCTCCTGTTTGCGGCTTGCTTTCAGCTTTGTTGCTTCTGCTAACTATACCTAACCGCCATCGTGTTAGTTTCTCCGCCTCAACCTCAGGACCCACCTTGTATTATTGATTACGAACCTCAGCTTCTTGCTATTCTATGGATTTACTTTATTCATTTACATTAAGTGCTTTCTCGCATTTTCCATTTCTCAAGTCATGATCAGACATAATAGTTGCTTAGTCATCACTCATCGTTGCAACTGCTTATCAATCCCTCGCTCGCCCTGTACCTAGTGGATACAACGCTTGCCGTCTGCTGACCTTCATCTCATCACACAACGTTTTGATCGACTCGCTTGGCAGTGTATGGCAGTGTGCAGTGTGTTTCCCCTGCATCAATCCAACGACTTCTTGTGACCATACGCCTGCAACGCGCTTCTGTGTTTTTGTAATTGCACTCACCGAATTACTTTTGTATTGTGAGTCAAGAAATAAAGATAATTATTATGTGCGTTCACATTGTGATAATGCCAAGATTCGCTCAGTTTATGACAGTGGTAAGACGCGTTCTGTTTATGATAATGCCAAGATGCGCTTAGATTACGATACTGCCAAATAGACACTCACTTGCTGTTTTACGGATCGTCATTGTGGTTGCCTTCGTTGTTGTGGAAGAAATTATCGATGTTATTTCTAGCTTTTTTGTGGTTGTTAACGTTGTTTTACTTGTCGTTGTAGGCAATTTTGAAATTACAGTGGTGTGTAAGGCCGCTGGCGGGAACTTTGCCGTTCCTTGAGTTGTTGCCGCAAGGATAATTGGAGTTGCTATAACAGATGAAGCTACATGTTTTACTACATGACATAGAAATCAATTGCTTTCAATATTTAGATATATAGGGCGCATCAGAATAACCGTACGATTTCAAAAATTGACAAAACAGTTTTAATTACAGTACAGTTTCAAACAGTTTGCTTGACTCACATGCTGTAATACAATACATCAATTGGCAACCGAGTAATTCTTAAAACATTTAACTCTGAAAGTACTCACCATTCATCTTTGTGCATCTGACAAATCTGTCAAGTGCACTGCGACGGAGCTCTGGCAGAGTTCAGCATTAATTGATACTGACTCATTTTCATTGATTCTTTGGTGATCTCGAAGACTTCTTGTGCTTTTTCGGTCTACCATTCCCTCATTGCCCCTTATAAAGAAAGGTCAGACAGTGCAATGTCTGGTTTGGCGACCACGAAGGTCAATCGACTGTAGCACGTCTTCCGATCCATCCTCTTCGATCCGTTATCGAGCCAGCAATGCATCTGAACCGCTATGTGGTAGAGTAACATTCATTTGGAAGCACATTATTTGATTTCCAATCACCTTGAGCCGACATAGTAACCTCCAAGCGAATTTGTCCCAATTAATCCACTCGATGAAAGGGCAGTTAACTCAAAGTTTATTTCTTTTTCAACAATTTTGTTAGTATTTTCGTCAGCATAGCAGGCGCAACTGTTGATTGATTGACCATTTAGTTTCTAAGATGCTTCGTCCGAAGAACGCAATTATCGATAAACTCTTCAACAGCGTGAACTACTTACTGCCTGCATGAATCTTTCAGCAAACCGCAGTCATCCGTCAACATCGCCGTCTTTTAAAGCATGAAATCATCGCAGACGCTGTTATGCTGATTATGCTGATTATGCTGATTATGCTGACTCGGTTGAAGCTTGCGGAATTGAAACTTGCTCAACAAATTGAAAGAGCAATTATTGAAAAGGAAAATAAAATATCATTTTCATACATATCTGATAAAAGATCTTTTTGGAAATATGTGAACAACAAATAAAATACAAATGAACTTCCAAATACATTCAGTAATTTGAAAGGTGATACTTTCTACGTACTCGATACAATCACCGAGGAATTCAATGAACATTTCAAACCATCATTTTGAATTAATGATCCAGTACCGATGTTTGGACAAGATTTAGAACCGCATGAATACCCTGTTCTCTGAAGAAGTCATTCATAAAACTTTGGTTTCTCTTCCGAATTCATCGACTATTGATAGTGATGGTATTTCCTATATTATTCTAAAACGAGTTGCTAAGCACATTTCTCCACTGCTTTCTAGAATTTTTACGTTTTCGTATTTCACCTCAACCATACCAGACGGATGGCGCACTGTGATTGTCACGCCTATACATAAATCGGGATCAAAAAATCTTATAGAGAATTATAGACCTGTATGTGTTTCTAGTACGATTCTTCGTGTGATGGAGCGAATACTAAGACTCACTATTCTTGACTTTTGCCAATGTAATAATACAGATTGTTTCATAAAAAATGGATCACCCTTAAACATCGCCTTAACTTCAACTTTGTCTAACTCCGCCAAACTTGAACGAATTTCTCTGAAATTTGGAAGATATGTCAGTTGTGCTTACTAATATCATTGTTGGAAATTTCAAGCATGAATATTGAGTTGTTTTCCTGTTATAGATAAAAAAAGTAGTAGATAATTTGATCTTCATTTAGCAATGTTACACAAAATCATACCTCACTCTTATAAAATTACATTTGTTTCCTTTGTTATGTAATATGTTGTTCTACAAGCCAAAAGCTATCAAGCAAAACAAAAATAAAGAAAATCGGTCAATCAGAGCCAGTATAGCACCATTTTTCATCAACAATAATGTAACTGCTACATGTGATTAACTGGACTTCATGTTCCATAGCTTCCTGACTTCGTTGCGGTGGTGTTGGCAGCACTCCTGATTGCTTTCAGCTAGAAATCTATCTCTTACCGGTTGAAAACAATACAAAGCACAAATGAACAATAACGAGATCGCATTCACAAAAGGCAAAGTGTCAGCCTTGCTAGAACTAGTGTTTTTTTTGCGAGCTACAAGCAAGCGACTAAATGTCCCTTACACAAATGTGCATCGATGGCATAATGATGATTTTCGACTCTGTCGTAAAGAGGGCTGTGGCCGTCCACGCAAAACATCCAAACGTAGTGACCGCCTAATTTTGAGATTTGTTAAAGTTGATCCAAGTCTCTCGTTAACTGAGATGTTGCACTAGACTCGTCTATTTCTAAGTCCACTATTCGTAGAAGACTTATTGAGTCGACTCTACTGATTTGGGCTGGCATTTGGACCAATGGCCGCTCTGAACTTCACATACAGCAAGGAACCATGAATTCTGAACGCTATGTGAATGTTTTACGAATGAACATTGGCCAAATGACAGATCAACTTGGTGATCCATCGACTTGGTTATTTATGGATGATAATGCTACGTGTCACAGGAGTAGTAGAGTCAACTTATGCAAGTCTCAATTAGGGCTTAGGACATTATCTTGGCCAGCTCGTTCTCCTGATCTGAATCCCATAGAAAATGCATGGAGTATTCTAAAACGCAACGTTCGTCGTTCACTGCTACCTACAGATGGCGTATCACAACTTACGTCACTGTTAAAAAGAGAGTGGAGAAAGCTAGATCAGTCAAAAATCAACGATATCATCGAATCAATGCCTAGACGAATTGGTAATGTCATTGACAATAAGGGTTGGACCACAAAATATTAGCTTCTTAAGAACCGTTACTGTATCATAGCTTATCAGATTATATAAGGACATTTAAATATATAAGGGACATGAAATAACATGAAAAATGCTTTCTGTATCATACTTATGTTTTATTTAGTCAAATTTTTAGGATGATCCACTTTTTATGAAACGGACTGTATAATAAAACCCTCTCAGCATGGATTTTTGCCTAAGTCTGTTGAATCAGCTGGATTGTGTTTCTATGATAATCTAACTAGAAATATAGATCATAACTTCAATGCTGACGTTGTATTTTTGGATTACAGAAGGGTTTTTGAGAGTGTGCCCCATACTCGCCTCATGTCTAAGCTATCTTGGTATGGATTTGATGATATCTTGGCAACATGGATAAAGGACTATTTTACAAACCGTTCACAAAAAAGTGACTTTTAAAGGACATTTTTCATCTCGGGCTAGTATTCACAGTGGCGTTTTACAAGGCTCTGTTTTGGGTCCGATATTATTTTCTTTGTATGTAAATGACTTAGACGAAAAAATTCATTTCAGTAAAATAGTCAAGTATGCGGATGACATAAAGATTTTACATGCCTGGTCAAACATACGGAATCTCGAAAATTGGAATCACGAAAATGTCATGAAACTGAATGTGGATAAATGTCGTGCAATGCATTTCGGAAGATCAAATGCCAATGCCTCTTTGGTGTTATATGGGTTAACAGTTCCAGTAGCCGATCAATATAAAGATCTTGGCATCGTCATTACAAATCAGCTATCTTTCGATGAGCACGTAATTATAATTGTGAACAAAGCCCGTAGAAAACTTGGTCTCATTACAAGAAGTTTCCGTCACCAAGAAGTAAAAACATTGGTCAATTTATATAAGGTTCATGTCCGTCCTGTTCTAGAATGCGGTAGTATACTGTGGCAGCCGTATAAATAAGATCTGGTTGAGAGTGTGCAAAGGCGAATGTCTAGACAGTTTTCAAAATTAAGGCATCTTGAATATCGGGAAAGACTCAAAGAGCTAAATCTCTTATCCTTGAAAGCTCGCAGAATTCGCTATCAACTAATATTCATGTACAAGATTGTTCATGGTCTGGTTAACATTAATGCTGATGACCTTTTTCATTTTATAACTGCTTCACGAACTCGTGGCAATCATCTCCGTATATATTCAGAATTCGGCCTACACAATTATCGACATAAATTCTATACTGTATCAATCGCAAAGTATTGGAACATGTTGTCTGATGATGATATACATGTAAACGTCTACTCGATTTCTAAATTTAAGAATGTCATTCAAATGCTTTTCATGAGACTTGGTATGTGGTAACATCCTTTTCTTTTCTTTGATGAATTGTGATCTCACGACAAATCATGCTAGCAGTACATGCATTTCCATCTATGTCATTTCATGTCTGTGCCCTCAATTTTGGGCTATGTATTTGATTTGAAATACAAATATTATTATTACAGTGGATAAGGTTTCTTGGGACAATGCTTAAGCTAATCATTAATTCACTGGCTTTCCGTAGACTGGACTTCTATGGTGATCACTCTAGTGATAGGTTCAACATAGTCACCTTTAGCAAGTGCAGCTGAGCATGATCTCCTTGGCCATGAAATGTGGCTGATTGGAATTTGCTTTTCAAGTTTAATTTTAAAGTTGAAGGACAATGATATTTTACGTTCTTTTCATGTACCATGGATGTCAACCTCCACAGATAATTCACGGGCAGCTGCAGAATTGAAGATGTAGAAGTACATGTATCTACCAACTTGGGGCGACCGCACAGAAATAGTGTTAGATAGTGAGTTGTTAGTGACAAGCAAATTTTAATGAGTGAGTGAGCCGATTTGTCAGCCGAACAGTGCTTCTGAGAGGTCGCCCCTGCTCGTCAGCTAAAATGCTATTCTTACATAACAATAACTCAACCTGCGGTTTCACCGTGTTTATCAACTAACTAGCTTTGTTAATCTGACTACGTCAGTCGGAAGATAAGCTATGCGATAACTTGACTGTGGTCTTATGCATCAGATAGTTTACACAAAGGATGCAAAAAAAGGATATCAAGAGTCTTTATGAAGCCTATAGAAAAATGTAGAAGTAAATCTGACCCATCCACTACTTTACATATATTCTTACATCATATTATGCATTGTTGGAATGTACAACTTGTCTGCGTTAATCATCGAAATGACCCAGAAGGCAGATAAACATTGATTTAAATGTCAGCCTACTTGAGATTATGATGTGACATGATTCCTTTTGCAGCTTTACAGTGAAAAATGAGACCATTTATCACTACTGTGCTTAAATTACTTTTGAGATTGAATGACAGCCTTAAAGACATGGTGATTTTTGAAGTAGAATCTAAATTAGGATCAAATTGTTTTGTAATATCAGCTAATAGAGCTTAGCTCTTTTTGTAACAAATGTTGATTGCATTCAAAAACTACCATCGAAGAGATTTGCTGTAAATGCCTGGCCGCTAAAATCACCATGAAACTGAATTATTGTTGTCTATTCGTTCCAGAAAGTTAGTCGCCATTGACCTCCAAAAATGTCCTTGGGATAAGAGATCATTTAGTCAGTGTCAACAAGAAACTTAGGAGATGCTCTCATGAGTTATTTCAAAATTCTTCGCCTACACAGTACGTGTTATGCGTTTAGAAGTAGGTATGCATTTGCTTGAACTAAACTTAACTAATTCCATGAAATCAGTAATTATATAGCCGTTAAGATCGATACAGGCCTACAGGAATTTATGCAAAACACAATATATGCACAACAAAGGCACATGCATAATTATGTAAATACAGAGTCATGATATCGTATCGCTATGGAGTTATGAGTACTTTCGAAGTCACACTTATCGATATTTACATGTAACTCGTTTGACAATTTGAACAAGCAAATTATTATTGTTTTCTTTGTTTCATTCCGTTCATTGCTCATGTTATTTCAACAGATGCTGTCAATGTCATCATTAAACGCGACAAGTACCATGAAAATTTATCTCGGGTCATTATAGTCTTCGTACAACACAGGGTGTTCAAGTTGATCCCGCCGATTTTCTGATGGAATAGTTTCATGCAATTTGCCGATTGTGTGAGCCCATTTCTAATTGAAATGAAGTCAGGAAGATTCACAATTTTGTATTATTGATCTGAGACATCTGCTATCGAAATGTTACTTCAGTTTGTTGCGCACTTGATTCTTGAATGATCATGGAGTACAGAGACTTAACAACACCTGAAATAGCGACTGTAGTTTCCTTTTCTGTTGCATTTGAAGAGCCTCGTCGTCTGTTTATTGAGAAATTCGATAAACCACCACCGCCTGCTACGGCCTTGAGAGAATGGAAACTACGATTTGTGAAAACGTCCGTTCTTCTAAGATCTCATGCTGGTGATCAATCGAACCGGCGATTATCTGAAGAAAAGAAGAAGGAAGTATTGGAGTTATTCGAGAACGAACCATGTGCCTCACAACACCAGGCCTCTCTAGAATGTGGTGTATGGGAAGTGTCAACAACATTCTGAAGGACGACGGATTTCGACTGTGGCAGTTTGCTACATTTCAAGAACTCCAGGTGGACGATAGGCCTAAGAGACTTGAATTTTGTCGGACGGTTCTTGAACGTCAACGGCTATATAGATCCCCATTTTGTGCAGAGGATTTGCTTTAAGAACGAAGCCACCTTCCACATCAACGGTTCTGTGAATCGTCACAACAGCTTCGTATACTCGTATGATAATCCCAAAGCCATATCTGTAATAAAACATGCGATCACCCAGTATCCTTTGCTGGTCAATGATGTCTCCCAAGTTCGGCATCGTTATATTGCCACGACAACAATGAATGGTGAACTTTATAAAGATGTGCTGACCACGCACGTGTTGCCACTTCTCTATTTGGATACAGACATCCTCTATTTCAACAAGATTACGCTGCGATTGTTCGTGACCTCTTGAATGAAAAATCACGAGGAAAGTGGACAGGATGAAGAGGAAGTATTCAGTGGCCCCCAAGGTCTCCAGACCAATCCGTCAATGACCTTTGGCTGTGGGGAGCTATTCGAGACAAACTATATTCATCACTGCGTCCTCGCACTCTTTCTGAGTTGAGAATCCGCTTAGAGAATCTGTTGCGGAACATCTCCATTGAAGCCATCGAAAAGGCTTACCATTCGTTTCTCAAAAGTTGCAGTTTGTGTGTTGCAAACCAAGGTGGACACTTTGAGCAGCTACTATGATACTTTTCCTATTACATTTCAAATACAGTTTGTTTTATGCGATAGCTAATGCACATTTTCATCATCAAAATTCAAGTTTAAGGGGATTTATATTTCTTAGAAAAATCGGCGGGATCAACGTGAACACCTTGTATGGGAGCGAAATCTGCAACTTTCGTAACTTGGGTTGCTCGATGCTTTGTGGTGCATATTCGGGGCCACATTTATGGCCAGGCATTCACAGTGCCTTGAAAAGTCGAAGCCTGCATATAAATCACAGTTAGTCAACTATGTTAGTGGCCAATGATATATATTCCATTTTTTATTCGAATACTGTATAATTAAAACACAAACTTTAAATCTTCATGCTACTTACCATGGGATCCACGAAAACAAAAATTCGAGAAGGTACACGATAATCCTATAGCTATGATAGTGATTGCTATAGCCAGCACAATGCCAACAGCTGCACCGATCCAAGCATATATCTTATTATGGCTGAAAGCAAAAGACTGATTTCACATATTTGTTCGACGAGTACGAATTGATTCTCCTACCGTCGTTCTTTTTCAGCAGTTACTTCATCATTTATTATGTCGAAAGGTTCAACTTTATTTGCCATCAGAGACTGAAATAGAAAAGTGAATTCGAATCATTTTTTGTGACGAAATTTAATAGTGGCATGCAGGTTGTGTTTAAGGGGATACAAATTTTTGTCAATACAAGTCGCCACACCATGTTTCTGTGTCAGAATGAATACGATGAACTTTTCTTGAATACTTGCCTGGAGAGTAAAAATTACCAATAATTTTTCTAGCTATTCCTAATGCAACCAAGCTCTTCCGTGCTAAGTTGCGCATAGTCTCCTTCTTTAATTTCTGTTTTGCTTTTATTTGAATCATGGATGAGTTAGGATATGATAGTCCATTAGAAAATGAACGGCAAATAGACAAAGTAGGCTTTCAGATAGTCTTATCAATCAAGATTGTTTACGAGTATAAGACATTTAGTTCCAGTCATCAAATGCATGTGATTCGTTTGTACTTAAAAAGTAGTAAATTTCAAAATCCAGAAATCTCACAATTCAGGCGCATTGGAAAAATATAACATCTTGATACTAAAATTTTCAACATTTGTCCAATAACGTCATTTCATAAAAAATGAATGAATCGAACTTTATATTTGCATCAAGACCTTGGTCTGTTCACGAGGAGGTCACTCGCAGAAAAATTATCTGAATAATTAGCGAACATAAATTTTAAAATTACTAATAGCATGTTAAGAGGCATGCATAACTATGAAAATGAACATAGAATAATATAGGATATAGTTCATTGACTGATTGCTGCGCCAATTAAAGTCTGAGCATTGCTCAGAGATGATATACAGGAAAATAAAATATAAATGGTAAATAAATAATGAAAAAATGCAAAAAGGAGATTACCACGATTAGCAGTATTTTTAAGCAATTTGTTTTTTTCATTCTTCACATTTTTCAGTATTTCATCTCTGCGCATGGATTAACAATTAACAGGTTTTTATGTCAGACTCTCATTAGTGCAACCATCAGTATGTGCAGTATGCAGTAGTTGTATTTCCTATATTATTCTATGTTCATTTTCATAGCTATGTATGTCTTTTCCGCTACTGTTAATAGATGAATATTATAAAAGAATAATAATATTTTTGAAATATTATGAAATGTCATAAAAGAAATTATGTCCACTGCATGCATTTAGTCAGATAAGTTTTCTGCGGGTGACTTTGTGAACAGTCCACACGAACCATACCATGACCTTTTTATAAGTATGAAGTTCTGTTCATTCCTTCTTATTTATAAAATCACAAAAATGCAAAATTGCTTCCAATTGTAAATTCTGCAAAACAGCGAATAGCATCGCTCGCATTGCTCGTATAAAATGCTTTTCATTTGAAAGTGTCAAATCTGTTAGCTTTTATGGCCCTATCGAATGATGAGGTGACAAATTTCTGCGCAAATTTAGTTTTCAAAAATTGTGAGAAACTATGTCGTCGATTAAAACTTCAATTTCAGCTGACATGAAATGTCATTGATATTCAAAAAACATTTACTAAATAAAAAGACACTTTCTTTCCAAACTAACCTCAGACCCAAAGACAAAACCTGACTAGCTTTTTTCTTGCTAAGAGGGAACCTGATCCCCAGTTTCGAAAATTGCGGTTTGCAGTCCTTGCTCTTTCAATGTGACTTGCTCCTAGAAATCTCTTCCATTTGCGAAGGTTTCTTGTCAAAAATGTCTCAGCAGGCACTAGCACGATACCAAAAAATGTAGAAATAAATTAATGTAGAAACAAAAATAAATAGATAAGTAGTAACAAAAGGTCCAGAATAAACACAGCGCGCCCCCCCCCTCCCCCCCCCCTCTGGAACGACAGAGGTTGTGGTCTGTCGTGGTGTGCCGGCCAGGTTGGTTCACAACATGTTCGCTGACTCCCCCCCCCTCTGCAACGACAGAGTGTGAGACTCGAGTGAGTTGGTCCGACCGCCTGGTTGACTTGGGCGACCGTCTAGGTTGACGTGGGCGACCGTCTAGGTTGACGTGGGCGACCGTCTAGGTTGACATGGGCGACCGCCTAGGTTGTCTTGGATGGTGAAACGGTGGCCAGATTCGGATTCAGCGTCAAATTCTGCATCTGTGATGTGATTTCCAGCTCAATCGGCGAGAAAAACTGTTTCTTCAAAATTTTGGCAGAGTTAAAATGTGGGACGTTTTGGTGTGTAGGGCCCAAACGAAGCCTCGGATGAGAAAACGGAGGCCAGATTCGGATTCAGCGTGAAATTCTGCATCTGTATGGTGAATTTGAAAGCAATCGGAGAGAAAAAATTTTTCGCTGACGTCCCCCCCCCTCTGGACAGCTTGCTTCGATTTTGGCTTCCAGTGGATGGATTTTGTCGTGCGATAGCTCGTTTGAAAGCTAAGAGTGAGACAAATTCAATGAAAGAATCGGCTTGTTCCTATCTGTCTTCGTTTAGATGTGAGACACCATTTAAGATTTTGGGACATTGGTGAAAAACGACAGAGTTAGAATTTGGGACGTTTTGGGCTCTAGCTTCAAAACGAAGCATCGGATTGGAAAACGGATTTCAGATTTGGAATCAGCGTGAAATTCTTTATCTGTATGGTGAGTTTCAAGTCAATCGGAGAGAAAAAATTTCCAACATTTTTCGAAAAAACGACAGAGTTAGAATTTGGGACGTTTTGGTGTGTAGCGCCCAAACGAAGCATCGGATGAGAAAACGGAGGCCAGATTCGGAATCTACGTGAAATTTTGGGTTAGGAAGGATGTTTCCAGCGAAATCGGAGAGAAAAATTTTTCACTGACGTCCCCCCCCCTCTGGACAGCTTGCTTCGATTTTGGCTTCCAGTGGACGAATTTTGTCGTGCAATAGCTCGTTTGAAAGCTAAGAGTGAGACAAATTCAGTGAAAGAATCGGCTTGTTCCTATCTGTCTTCGTTTAGATGTGAGATGCCATTTAAGATTTTGGGACATTGGCGAAAAACGACAGAGTTAGAATTTGGGACGTTTTGGGCTCTAGCTTCAAAACGAAGTATCGGATGGGAAAACAGATTTCAGATTTGGAATCAGCGTCAAATTCTTTATCTGTATGGTGAGTTTCAAGTCAATCGGAGAGAAAAAATTTTCAACATTTTTCGAAAAAACGACAGAGTTAGAATTTTTGCGATGGCTGCCTACTGTAGAGCCAAAACAAAGCATCGGATGGGAAAACGGAGGCCAGATTCGGATTCAGCGTCAAATTCTACATGGAAATGGTGTATTTCCAGCTCAATCGGAGAGAAAAAATTTTCACTGACGTCCCCCCCCCTCTGGACAGCTTGCTTCGATTTTGGCTTCCAGTGGACGGATTTTGTCGTGCGATAGCTCGTTTGAAAGCTAAGAGTGAGACAAATTCAGTGAAAGAATCGGCTTGTTCCTATCTGTCTTCGTTTAGATGTGAGATGCCATTTAAGATTTTGGGACATTGGCGAAAAACGACAGAGTTAGAATTTGGGACGTTTTGGGCTCTAGCTTCAAAACGAAGTATCGGATGGGAAAACAGATTTCAGATTTGGAATCAGCGTCAAATTCTTTATCTGTATGGTGAGTTTCAAGTCAATCGGAGAGAAAAAATTTTCAACATTTTTCGAAAAAACGACAGAGTTAGAATTTTTGCGATGGCTGCCCACTGTAGAGCCAAAACAAAGCATCGGATGGGAAAACGGAGGCCAGATTCGGATTCAGCGTCAAATTCTACATGGAAATGGTGTATTTCCAGCTCAATCGGAGAGAAAAAATTTTCACTGACGTCCCCCCCCCTCTGGACAGCTTGCTTCGATTTTGGCTTCCAGTGGACGGATTTTGTCGTGCGATAGCTCGTTTGAAAGCTAAGAGTGAGACAAATTCAGTGAAAGAATCGGCTTGTTCCTATCTGTCTTCGTTCAAAAGTTAGAGCGGTTACAAGATTTTAGGTCGGAGCTCGCTTACCTGAAAAAATCCTGAGTGTCAGAGTGACTTTGTATGGGTAAAATTTTGAAAATTTTCCAAAGTGTAGAATTTCGACCTGGGACCGTCACCAAAACATTTTTCATCAAATTTTGAAATTTCACTGACGTCCCCCCCCCTCTGGACAGCTTGCTTCGATTTTGGCTTCCAGTGGACGGATTTTGTCGTGCGATAGCTCGTTTGAAAGCTAAGAGTGAGACAAATTCAGTGAAAGAATCGGCTTGTTCCTATCTGTCTTCGTTTAGATGTGAGATGCCATTTAAGATTTTGGGACATTGGCGAAAAACGACAGAGTTAGAATTTGGGACGTTTTGGGCTCTAGCTTCAAAACGAAGTATCGGATTGGAAAACGGATTTCAGATTTGGAATCAGCGTCAGATTCTTTATCTGTATGGTGAGTTTCATGTCAATCGGAGAGTTTCAAGTCATCGGCGAGAAAAATTTTCAACATTTTTCGGAAAAACGACAGTTAGAATTTTTGCGATGGCTGCCTACTGTAGAGCCAAAACGAAGCATCGGATGGGAAAACGGAGGCCAGATTCGGATTCAGCGTCAAATTCTACATGGAAATGGTGTATTTCCAGCTCAATCGGAGCACTAGAACCGGAGAAAGACGGGATTTTTAGTGTTTGGATGATGGGTATTACGTCATCAGCTGATCGCCACACACTATATAAGCTGGGAACCGACGGAGACTTGTCATTTAGAGGAGAACGATTGTCAGAGGTAGGTCGTCTCTCTGAGCTCCGATGATAGCTTCGGACATTCCAAATTCCAAGTTTCTGTAAGAAACCGACTTAGAAAATTTCATTGCTGATATCAGCTAGGCCGTCAGACTTAGAGGTTCGCCAGGAGATGGCCTTCGTCTCCAGGCCATAAAAGACTCCAAAACTTTAAAGGCTCGTAACTTTGCTTCTACAAGTCCGTTTGACTTGATTCAAAAAAGGTTCGGTCGCTATTGACCTGCCCTAAGTGATGGACTACTTATAAAATTTCATAAGTAGTGCTAAAAAGCTGAAAATTTTAAATTCACTAGTTTTGGAGGTTTTCTGGGGTTTTCGACCCTGCTGAAGTCAATGAAAGCATTTTTAATGATGTCTGAGCCAGTCTTCTCATGGTATAAGCGGCTTTTCACTGAAAGCGAGCAAGACACGGAGAGTTTTGCTGTAATATTCCACTGACAGGGTGTTCCTTCGGGACGGCGGACGATGCCGTAGTGATAAGTGTGGCAAGGGAATGTGTCATATTTAAGACCGTAACCGCTGGGACAACTCATGTCTCATGTTGGGCATTTGACACAGCTCTCAACGTAGCACTTTGAACGCCAATCGGTTGAGTCTTAGCTATCTTGTCATGGGTGGCCTCTAAACATCTCCATTGCAAAACGCTGGTGAATCAAGCTCTCTACGGCTTGCTATCAAGCAGATCAAAGCAATAACTTGGGATGTTTCCTCAAGGTTTTCAAGTATGCTGAGTTCAAATCTGCTATCAGATTTCAAATTTAACTAAGACTAAGGCAGCTTTGAGGGGTTAGATCCCAGCTACTGTTCACTACCTTTGACTCGACGTTGCTGTTACCACTTCGGGGCAGTGACAATGATGTCTTCAGCTGTAAAGAGCGGGTATCGGGGAAGATCTCTCACTTCCCTAGTGATCAGTACAAGGCCTTCGGGCTGTCGACGGGATCGAGTGCCACTCACTACACTCAAATCTATCATTCCTCACTAAGTGTAAATTACTGACTATACATTTGTCCTGCTATCAGGTTATTTTTGACTTGCTATCTAGTTGAATAGTCTCTTGCTATCAAGAGATTCACTTCTACTCATAAAGCACATCATCGCTGTAATACTTCCTTTGCTCGAGCGTTCCTTCGGGACGGCGGGTACTGCCGTAGAGGGATTGTGTTGCACGGGTTGTTCGTCGTTTGTTAGACCGAAACCTCTGAGCCGTTGCTCATGTTGGGCGTTCGGCTTCATACTCAACGTGACGCTTTCTCTCGCCAGGTCAGAGTACTTCAGCCATTCGACAAAGGTTAGTCTTTATGATATGGAGTAGAGTGAAATGTAATTCATTAGATGTCCCTTCAATGATTGCTCCCATGATAAACGTTGATGAGACAAATGAAATGATTCTCATCTTCCCTTTTCAATGATTGAAATCTACTAACACACTACCGTATAATCGTCCACTATGGGGCAAGACATGATAGAGCCTCCACGCGGTTTGCCCTGGGCAGTCTTTAGACTGGCGAATACTATCATTAAGTTGAATCTGTTATCAGTCAACTTGAACGTCGCAAATGAAGTTCGGTGTAATACTTCCTTTCGACGGGTGTTCCTGTAAAGGGCAGCGGTGAAACCCGTAGCTATGTATACCGCAAGGGACATTCGGCAATGGTCAATCTTGTTAAACCTCTCTGCGTCATGTTTGCAAGTGATTGCCTCTGTCTCAACGTAGTATGCATTCGCGCCAGGGCGACATTTAGCCAACTGTCGAAGGTTGCCTAAAACTTTCCATTGCATACGTTATGAGAACCATGAGTTCTACCTGTCTCTATCAATGAGACGAATTGATGAATGGAATGAAATGGGAGGACACTCACGCGCCACACGCAACATAACACACTTCTCTCTTTCGTAGTCTAACAAGCTCTTTACACATGGATCGCAGTCGATTGCTATCCCTGTATCAGAAGTGTAAGCTATCTTAATTTTATTTGACACTATTTCATCTATCATCATCGCCCATATGAAATGTTTTAAGATTTACAAGTTAGAAATAAAGTTTCAATAGTGTATGCGTTAGAAATAAAGGTGTAACTGTTTGTAAAAATAAGATCGCAAGATTTACTAGTTTACAAGTTAGACTAAGTGTAAATTAAAAATAAAATTATAACTGTTTCAAGAGTTTACAAGTTAGAAATTAAGTTTTAGCTGTTTGTATATCAAAATAAAGTTTCAAGAGTTTACAAGTTAGAAATAAAGTTTCAATAGTGTATATGTTAGAAATAAAGGTGCAACTGTTTGTAAAAATAAGATCGCAAGATTTACTAGTTTACAAGTTAGACTAAGTGTAAATTAAAAATAAAATTATAACTGTTTCAAGAGTTTACAAGTTAGAAATTAAGTTTTAGCTGTTTGTATATCAAAATAAAGTTTCAAGAGTTTACAAATTAGAAATAAAGTTTCAATAGTGTATATGTTAGAAATAAAGGTGCAACTGTTTGTAAAAATAAGATCGCAAGATTTACTAGTTTACAAGTTAGACTAAGTGTAAATTAAAAATAAATTATAACTGTTCACGTGTTAAAGCGTTGATGCAACGATGAACAATTAATAAGCTGAAAAGTTTTAGATTCACTTTAACATTATCATATGTTTACAGATAGAAATGTATTACAGCAAAGCTACTTCATGAGTTAGTTTGCCAGGAGTGTATCATCTCAAACTTTTACTCCGACTGTGGAACATTGATTTCCATGATGAAGATTTAAATAGTTAGATTCGATGGCGAACAAGATTTACTAGTTTACAAGTTGGACAAAGTGTTCTACTATTTGTAAATGAAAGATATCATTTCAACAGTTTACCAGTTAGAAATAAAGTTTCAACAGTCTACAAGTTAAAAATAAAATTATAACTGTTTCAAGAGTTTACAAGTTAGAAATTAATTTTTAATGGTGTATACGTTAGAAATAAAGTTTTAGCTGTTTGTATATCAAAATGAAGTTTCAAGAGTTTACAAGTTAGAAATAAAGTTTCAATAGTGTATATGTTAGAAATAAAGGTGTAACTGTTTGTAAAAATAAGATCGCAAGATTTACTAGTTTGCAAGTTAGACTTAGCGTTCTACTATTTGTAAGTGAAAGATATAGTTTCAACAGTTTACAGATTAAAAATAAAGTTTCAACAGTGTGTATGTTGGAAATAAAGTTTAAGCTGTTTGTGTGTTAGAAATAAAACAAAGTTTCAACCGTTAACAAGTTAAAAATAAAGTTTCAATAGTTTACAAGTTAAGAATGAAGTTTCAATAGTGTGTATATATTAAGAATAAAGTTTCATCTGTTTGTATGTTAGAAATAAAACAAAGTTTCAACCGTTTACAAGTTAAAAATAAAGTTTCACCAGTGTACAAGTTAGAAATAAAGCTTTATCTGTTTACATGTTAGAAACAAAATAAAGTTTCAACAGTTTAAAAGATAAAAACTAAAGTTTCAATGGTGTATACGTTAGAAATAAAGTTTTAGCTGTTTGTATATCAAAATAAAGTTTCAAGAGTTTACAAGTTAGAAATAAAGTTTCAATAGTGTATATGTTAGAAATAAAGGTGTAACTGTTTGTAAAAATAAGATCGCAAGATTTACTAGTTTGCAAGTTAGACTTAGCGTTCTACTATTTGTAAGTGAAAGATATAGTTTCAACAGTTTACAGATTAAAAATAAAGTTTCAACAGTGTGTATGTTGGAAATAAAGTTTAAGCTATTTGTGTGTTAGAAATAAAACAAAGTTTCAACCGTTAACAAGTTAAAAATAAAGTTTCAATAGTTTACAAGTTAAGAATGAATTTTCAATAGTGTGTATATATTAAGAATAAAGTTTCATCTGTTTATATGATAGAAATAAAACAAAGTTTTAACCGTTTACAAGTTAAAATAAAGTTTCAATAGTTTACAAGTTTAAGAATAAAGTTTCAATAGTGCGTATGTTACGAATAAAGTTCTATCTGTTTATATGTTAGAAATAGAATGAAATTTCACCAGTTTACAAGTTAAGAATAAAGTTCTATCTGTTTGTATGTTAGAAATAAAACAAAGTTTCAACCGTTTACAAGTTAAAAATAAAGTTTTATCTGTTTTTATGTTAGAAATAAAACATAGTTTCAACCGTTAACAAGTTAAAAATAAAGTTTCAATAGTTTGCGAGTTAAGAATGAAGTTTCAATAGTGTGTGTATATTAAGAATAAAGTTTTATCTGTTTGTATGTTATAAATAAAATGAAGCTTCACCAGTTTACAAGTTAACAATAAAGTTTTATCAGCTTGTATGTTAGAAATAAAATGAAGTTTCATCAGTTTACAAGTTAAGAATAAAGTTTTATCTGTTTGCATGTTAGAAATAGAATAAAGTTTCAACCGTTAACAAGTTAAAAATAAAGTTTCAAGAGTTTACAAGTTAGAAATAAAGTTTCAATAGTGTATATGTTAGAAATAGAGTTTTTATCTGTTTGTAAAAATAAGATCGCAAGATTTACTAGTTTGCAAGTTAGACTTAGCGTTCTACTATTTGTAAGTGAAAGATATAGTTTCAACAGTTTACAGATTAAAAATAAAGTTTCAACAGTGTGTATGTTGGAAATAAAGTTTAAGCTATTTGTGTGTTAGAAATAAAACAAAGTTTCAACCGTTAACAAGTTAAAAATAAAGTTTCAATAGTTTACAAGTTAAGAATGAAGTTTCAATAGTGTGTATATATTAAGAAT